>BQNB010001117.1:96827-146778 GCA_026074375.1 Tanacetum coccineum
TAAATACATAGTAGCCATATATTAACGGGTCAATAATGGTTAAACCACTCAACTTTCACTACCCAAATCTATGTTTTTTTTAACACTACTTAAATTCTTCTTGGGTCACTGATACGAAATTCTTCTTCAGTACAAAAGAAGGGTTAATGTAAAAATTTAATCACTCAAGTAATGCAATTTGGTTGATTAAATTTAACACTGGACTAGTTTTAAGTTTTAACAATCATTAACCTAATCTAAAACATATTTCGAACTTTTTTCCAGATAACAAAAATTGACTATTTATGACTACAATTAAACACCATCTTTGACTCAAATAGTTTCCTCATTATTAGTCACTTAACTAGACTAGAATTAGTTGTAAAGAAGAAATAAAAGAAAAAATAAACCATCAACTTATAAACATCAATAAATATTGTAATACTGTAACAGAATTTCATTAATCTTCTTTACCTTTGAGGACTCAATCCACCATAAAGCGGCGATCCACAATACAAATACTCATATTTCGGCTCAGCTTCAAACTGCAAACTGTTAACCTCTCCCGGGTTTTCTGTAAGGGCATCAATGGTGTCGGTAAGGTCAAAATCAGTGTCCCCGCCTCCAGAAGTGGAGGCGTGGACGACCAACTTTCCACCGACACCATCATGCCCGACAGGACTGGTGAAAGTACAATTCACAACAACAACAGTGTACACACGCCCATACCCCCAATCCGGTAAAATCTTGTACCCAGTAACATTATTAACACTATTTACTGCCCCATCATGTGGGACCCACTCACATATATATCTCGGTTTTCCAAACAAATGTAATGGTTTTGACGACAAACCAATAACGGCAAACGTATTCACCCCGCCTCTATAGGCCGACATGAGTATAAAATTATATGCAGCTGATCCGTACCCATTAAAGTTTCTTTTTATTAAACCATTGGATATAACTACATCTTGTAGTTTTTTGTTTTCTACATGTGACGCTGATGTGGTGGACAAAAAGTTGATGGCTGCGGGAGGTGGAAAAGCCGCGCAGCCACGAAGATTATTGATAGAAGATGGAAAGAATTGAAATAGAGTGATTAATGAGCAAAAAAATAATAGTGCTGATACTAGTATTTTTAGCTCAGCTGCACAATTCCATACTACACCAATGAACATTTTTTTGGGTATTTGGTTATCATCTTTTGCCATGTTTTTGTTACTATAAAAAAAGCGAAGATATGAAAACCAATGATATATAGAAGGTTGAATGGAGTGATTATAGAGATGAGTGTTATGCAAGCACCATAATTTCACACACTAGAAAAGTGAAAGTGTGTGTGATGGTTGCAAGGAATATTAATATTAATTAGTATTTATTTAGGACACTTTTGCTTTTGGTTGTTTTTTTTATGATGATTGATTTATTTAAGAAATGAAATGTTTTATTTTTGTGTTTGTGGTAATGACGGTCACACACAGTGCCAGCGTGTTTGTGTGTAAATTTAGGGTGGGGAATCTTTTTAGAGTTGTCCAGCATCTATGGGATGCAACATGCATGCTCGTTCAGTTTCTTTTCTTTGCTAAAAGTGTGAATGATGAATTTCCTTTTTTACTAGTATTGTTTTCTAACAGAACCAACAGATTTCATAATTGGTGTGTTTTAAGGATAATGTTACACACATGACCCATGCCACACTCTATGCTTTAAGGATAATGTTATTGCTGGTTCAGATCTGTTCAAAAGAATGCTCGCATGGTTTGACAAACGCGACAGTCTAGATGCAAAGCCTTGTGGTGACAAACTAAGTAAGTTTTGCGCCAAAGACTCGCTCTAAAGCTGCAGCTTGCATGGTCCGTTACATGAGGTTAAATTGTTTATTCCTGTGTGAAATTTTGAATTGGCAATAAGATCCAGTTGGTTTTTGTTTAATTTCCTTAAGTGCAATCAGTATGGATATCTACTAGTCTAAGTCATAGCATGTATTCTATCATAAGCTTGGAAAGTACACATATCTGCACCAGTTAGAATTAGGGTCTAAATAATTTTTGAAGGCAACAAGGGTAATATGGTTTTAAAGGTTGATAAAGGGGTTAGGATAAACATGGGATACACATTTAATGGTTGTTAATATAAAAACACAAAACAAATAGTCTGAAGTAATCTAAGGTTTTTCATAACTAGCTACTGTCCATCCATAGGTCCAAGAGTCTAAGTCCGAAAATCCGATCTTCAATAATGAGCTTCTAGCTCCATTCTTCATAGTTATTGAGATGTCTTGGTGCAATAATGGGCTACTAGCTCCATTTTTTAATTTTTTAATTTTTGCACCATCTTTACATTTTTTAGCACATGAGTGCCTTTTTGTTGCATCATCTTCATTTTTATTTTCTTCATGATAAATATGCAAATGCTACAAGAGTTTATATCTTTAATTATTGCCCCTGCAACATCCGATATTATACGCACCCCCCCCACTTGAGATAAACAACGTCAAAAGTGGTGATATAGAGGGGTCTTTATAGATCATAATTGATTGGTATTCCACGAATGCATAAAATTTTCGATCCCATTCCTCCGAACCATGAACTTAAGTAGCCAGGAATTTTAACACAAAGAAAATAAAGACTACAGGGTAGGCTAAGGTGAAATGATGTAACGAAACATATACAGTAGGGTGAAAACATATATTGGCTTAACATGGGTGATCTAGAGGTATCTTGCACTAATAATAAGTGCAACAAAAGGGTTTATCATGGGAGGTCGACTAGTCAGTGTAACAAGTCGATAAACGCACACATACAGGCTATTTGGGTGATTTCCTAAGTGTTGCCTTCTTGAACTTATTTATTCCTGCTAATCAATTGGGTCTCGAAATGATGTACAAGCCAAGTTCTAAAGTCTACAATACTACCGGCACACTCAATATTTTAGTGGATTTTTGAATAATATGATGGAAACGATCTCACAAAGTAATAATAAAGGGTAATGTGCATTCGACAAATATTAATTCTAGTTATTTAAGAAAAATTTGTCAAAAATTTTAAAATTGGCATAATTTTCAAAAAAAACTAGAAAATCAAAGGCAAAACATACGTCAAGTATTAATTCTACTCCCATCCCCCCACTTGATTTGTACAATGTCCCCATTGTACCTTAAGGAAATGCAAAAGAAAGAAAGAGTAGAATTAAGACAAGAAACTTCTCTGGAATTGCTCGGTATGATGAAGAGACAGCATGCTCTAAGCCATGCTCTAAGTCTGCTTCCTCGAGCAATCATCCCATCATCATCAACATGGTATCAAACGAATCTGGATTTCACATGCGTCCTTGTAGCCAAGTATCAAATTCGCATGCTTCAACCTGTATAGCTACAAG
The DNA here is from genome assembly GCA_026074375.1 of Tanacetum coccineum. Classification (NCBI taxonomy): domain Eukaryota; kingdom Viridiplantae; phylum Streptophyta; class Magnoliopsida; order Asterales; family Asteraceae; genus Tanacetum; species Tanacetum coccineum. The sequence goes on from BQNB010001117.1 coordinate 100,185, forward strand.
AAAGCTAATACCAAAGCATAAATCCGACAAAAAGAAAGATACTAAAATGTACCAAATAATACATGAAATACAATCCTAACTCACTTTCGTAAGAATCACGGTTGCATTTAGCGTATGCAACAAGCCTTTTAAACCACTCAGTGGCCTAAGTAGACTAGTGAAGTCTCGTGAGGGTTTCCAGAGAGCGTACCCACAAAGTTTATTTACCAATATACACGGTTTAGAAATGTTTCAAACATGATTATTAAGTTTTTTAGAAAGAGGTTACGGTGTAACCATGATGGTTACGCCGTAATCATATGATACTTTTTGTAGAAAATTTCATTAAGCATGTTACGGCGTAACCTTGTAAGGGATTACATCATAATGGTCTTGTTTACGGCGTAACTAAGTTGGTTATGTCGTAATTGTTGCATCAACAACAATTTTACCATATGATTATGAATTGAGTTGATCATGAATTTTGCTCTATTTTTGTTAAAACCTGCAAAACCAAGTTAGAAACATACAAACCAACTAATATACAAAAATTGAAATAAAATAAGACAAAACATGAATTAAAAGATAGGCATGGGGTGCCTCCCATGAAGCGCTTGTTTTTGTTTGAGTCTCTAGCTTGACTCCACCCTTATTTACTAGGTAACCGGGTGTCCATCCCCTCACCTGGGATCAAGTGTGGGTGGAAGTAGCAATAGACACCCTTAAGGTGTAAGTAAGCTACATGATAGGGAAATGATGAATAGAAAGCATACCTTCTAGGAAATATAATGTCTCTATCTACCTTACATGGTTTAGATGTTTTAAACACTCCATATAAGGGACTCATTAGTTGAGTATGAATGAAAGGCTCGGTATTAATGATAACTGAATGCACCTGAATTTCCGTAAAATTTGATTGAGGTCTCATAGCTAGAAGTCTTTCAAGCTCTTCTAAATCCTTGGTAGGATTAAAATCAGCCTCCTCCTCAATCATGGCTACATTCAAGATCTCGTCACCGAATTTTTCCAAAAGTTTGTCCAAAATTGATTGAGTAGCCGGTGCTACATAATCATCATCAGGTGGTGTGGTGTGAATGGGTTCTGGGATCACAGGTTGTACTATTTTGTTTATTTCATCACGGACATTAAAAAATTTACTAATTCATTCTACGTCCTCGACCGTAATATCCCACATATCAAAAGTATCCTCATCATCACCATCTTCCTCCTGATCCTCATCCGAATCATCATCCTGTTCCCAAATACTATCCTGAACTATATCATGCCCCATTCGCTTTATGTTTTCAGCTCCTGTACTAAATAAGTCATCCAAGATTTTATTAAAGTCGGAATCCTTCTTACTAGTGTTAGGTGTGTGTGGTGGTTGAGAAAAAAATTAGGGTGTGAAACCATAGGAGTGATTACTGAGTGGATTCATTCCTAAGCTTTGTTTAGCAACGTATAGATTATATTATGCTATAGTCATATTTTCAATGTCTACATCGTTGCTCTCATTAGTAGATACAAAATAATTTTTAGGATAAGGTTGAACAGGTAGGAAACAAGGGTGTAGAGGAGTTAAGTTGTGAGAGTACGGATATCTAAAAGTCTTACTCTTATTCTGGTGAAAAGAGTCAACATGCGCCTCATTATAATTTGTTGGACTTCTTCTGGATCGAACATCATCCCATAATCTCCTTTCTTTCGCAGCTTCATACTCAAGGTACTTGCTTATCGTCATGTTTTCAAAGTCAGGCTCCATTTTCATGTTTCCTGAAAATCAAACAAGAGATAACAGTAAATTATGCTATTACAAGAAAAATAAAATATATAAAAAACTCAAATTTAAAACCTAATTAGCTCTCCGGCAGCGGAGCCAAAAACTTGATGCGTATTTTCTTTTAAATAATTATTTACCAAGTTTTAAATTTATAAAACTCGATTCACCTTACAAACGCACTAACGGGCAGAGAACCCGATCGTGAGTAGTGTAGTTTTGGTAAATCCAAGGTCGTCCCAAGTGCTAAAAAGTGGTTACAAATATGAGTTTAAGTTGGTTGTCACGTTTAAAAAAGTTGTTTTGATGAAAAGAATAAATCTTAATTGAAATGAACTAGGTACGGAAGAAGAGAAGGTATACGGTCCTAATTACTTATTAATTAAATTAATGATCCACTTATTCTACTTAATGTGAAAGAAAGGATTGAATGATCATCTAATCCTAAATTATCTCACAAATCCTAGCCTTTATAGTAACAGGGATTTGTCCCACTGGTCATGGTGAGCGAGCATCATATTTGGCATTCTTATGGTCAAAGTAATATGCCCAATCCATAATTAGCAAGAAGTAAATGAATCAGAATGATAATTAATAAGATAAGCTTAGCTAAAAACTGTATTCATACAATCAATATTATCGTCAATTAATGATAGTAATGAAAACATGATAATCGAACCAAACTGTATGATGATGATGATCGGGACCGGATTCTTCCTTCTTGAAAGGCTGAAGAGTACTAAAAAATGACTTGAGGAGTCGTCCCCTCAGATGGGAGGGAGAAGAGTGATTCTTAAGACTAAATTCGGCCTCTATTTATAGGCTTCTGAGTGTGTTACGGCGTAACTAATTTGTGGGTTACGCCGTAACCTTGCTGATGTCGACATTCCAAAATATAGGCAAAAATGGACTTTATGGCGTAACCAATTTTTGGTTACGCCGTAACTAATTTTTGGTTACACCGTAATCAGTTTTTGGTTACACCGTAAACCCTTCAGCAAACTTGTAGTAAATGCAATTTTGACATCTGATTGGTTACGCCGTAACCACAAAAGGTGTTACGCCGTAACCGTCAAATAATTTTCATAAATTCGTGATCTTCATTCCATATATGTAGATCTTTATGGTTACGGTGTAACTAGATATTGTGTTACGCCGTAACTCTAACTTTGGCAAGATTTCCTTCCATCTACATGGTTACGGCGTAACTAGATATAATGTTACGTCGTAACGTGGTCCTTGATCTTCGTACTTGCTTAATATATGTTACGGTGTAACCATTTTTTGGGTTACGCCGTAACATCCTTCAGAATTGACACTTTAAGTTCTTTTTTCCTTGTTTCTTGTTACATTCTTACATTTCACCTGAAAAACTACAAAATGATAGAAAATATCTCGTTTTCGAGTATTAGTGAAATATTTGCAAGTAATATAGGGGGTAATTTGACACTAAAACGTATTAAATATTTGATGTTATCATAAACCAACGCGTCCTAATTATTACCTTGTTGGGTTTGTTACGGTGATAACTCATGCCTTGGATAACATTATTTCCGATCTCACTTTACTCCTTTTTTCAATCATACCTAGGACTTCTACTCTATCTAATGGAGTATTCCTAGGTAGATCCCTCCGGTTCTGGCTGGGTCATGGAACGAATATACCTAATCTTTAACCGCCTTATAACTCCTTGAGAGACAACAGTTGGTCGGTCTTTGGGTATTGCCATGAAGATCCATAAAACCATTTGAAAAATCAATCAACGTGTTTGAGAAATCATTTATGACACATTGAGAGTTTTTAGAGTTACCAAAACGCTCCCCTACACATATGCACCATATTATGAAAGAGTTTTGCACATGCGAGGTTTGGGAACACACTTATAGATTGAAGATCGTATCCATATTAAGCTTTTTGATCACATTTTAATCACTATTCTCCCCCTCAAAATTGCATATGTGGTGACAATCTTTGAAACATTAGTGAATTAAAAAACAAGTTAATGTTCGGTAATTCACATGAACCTAACTAAGTCTTGGGAGAACATAAGAGCATGCAGAATGAAACTTATTATTATACTCCCCCTCAATAAAAGATTAGAGTGAAAACATAGAGTGAGAGTTTGTTGAGTACATAATTTTGAAAGAATTTTTGAAATTTTCTTTTTGAAAATATCTTGAAAAATTGTGCTCAACAGGAAAATGATTTTATATTTATCTTATTTGATCGGCGACACAAAAGGATTCTTCCTTCTTGAAAGGCTGAAGAGTACTAAAAAATGACTTGAGGAGTCGTCCCCTCAGATGGGAGGGAGAAGAGTGATTCTTAAGACTAAATTCGGCCTCTATTTATAGGCTTCTGAGTGTGTTACGGCGTAACTAATTTGTGGGTTCACGCCGTAACACTTCAGCTGATGTCGACATTCCAAAATACAGGCAAAAATGGACTTTATGGCGTAAACCACATTTTGGTTACGCCGTAACTAATTATTTGGTATACACCCGTAATCAGTTTTTGGTTACACAAACCTAAAACCCTCATCAGAACTATGTATAAATGACAACTTTGACATCTCAGATTGTTACGCGTAACCACAAAAGGTGTTACGCCGTAACCCGTACACAATAATCATTTCATAAATATCGTGATCATCACATCCATATATGTAGATCTTTATGTTCACAGGTGTAACTAGATATTGCTGTTACGCCGATAAAAACTCTAGCAAACTTTGGCAAGATTTCCTTCCATCTACATGGTTACGAGCTTAACTACATATATAAATGTTTACGTCGTCACGAGGTCCTTAGATCTCGGTCGTACTGAGCTTAATATATGCGTTACGGTGTAACCATTTTTTGGGTTACTGCCGTAACATCCTTCAGAATTGACACTTTAAGTTCTTTTTTCCTTGTTTCTTGTTACATTCTTACATTTCACCTGAAAAACTACAAAATGATAGAAAATATCATCGTACTTTTCCGACGTATTGTGACATATTAGCAAGTATAAGGGGGGTAAATTTGACACTAAAACGTATTCAACTATTTCATGTTATGCAATAAACCAACGCGTACCTTAATATACACCACCTTGTTGGGTTTGTTACGATGATAACTCATAGCTTGAGATAACATTAACATTTCCGAACACACTTTACTCCTTTATCAATCATCCCAAGCACTACATACTCTACATCTTTATGAGTATTACCTACTGTAGATCCCATCCGTCTTTCTGGTCCAGGAACGAAATATACCAATCATTAACACCGTCACGCCTTATAACTCTTGAGAGACAACATTGGATCGAGTCTTTTGGGTATTGCCATGAAGACATCACCATAAAACCATAGTGAAAAATCAATCAACGTGTTTGAGATAATCATTTATGACAACAAATGAGAGTCTCTTTTTAGATTTAGAGTTACCAAAACGCTCCCCTACACATATGCACCATATTATGAAAGAGTTTTGCACATGCGAGGTTTGGGAACACACTTATAGATTGAAGATCGTATCCATATTAAGCTTTTTGATCACATTTTGATCACTATTCTCCCCCTCAAAAATTGCATATGTGGTGATAATCTTTGAAACATTAGTAAATTAAAAAAACAAGTTAATGTTCGGTAATTCACATGAACCTAACTAAGTCTTGGGAGAACATAAGAGCATGCAGAATGAAACTTATTATTATACTCCCCCTCAATAAAAGATTAGAGTGAAAACATATACACTGAGAGTTTTGTGACGCACGGAACAAATTATTTAAAAGAATTTTTGAAAATTTCTCTTTTACTGAAAATACAACTGAAAAATTGTGCTCAACAGGAAAATGATTTTATATTTATCTTATTTATTATCATTTCTTTGGTGCTTCTCTTGAGCATTCATAAACTTTGAATGTTTGTATGACATTGCTCAAGACAGAACCAGAATATCAAACTTCCCTTTAGTTTAAGAAAAACACACAAATGTTTTTCAAAAAAAAACAACCCAATTAAAAAAATGAACCTTTTCCTTTCTTTAGAGACCGTGTCTAAGCTAACATTTACTTAGAAGAACGTCGAGAAAAAAACATAACAAATTGCAAAGACACAGTTGTGCAAAGCCCTTTGAAACTCTCGCATCGAACTTCATAATTTTATAACTCCATGTTATTATTCATACATATTTCTAGGTACATAAATTTTTATCGATTGTCGAGAGACATGTCGAGAAGATTATTTTTGGTAATTTTTGAAACATTTTGATTTAACTTTTGTTTTTATAGGTATTATATTTTTAATATTTTATTTTCTAGCATTAAATATATACATAAGAATACTATGATTTTGCAAGAAGTTCAAGTTCCTAGAGGAGACACAAGCTGCCGAATACCAAGGCGAACGAACCAAACTAGTTGAATCGATCCACGGGAAAGAGCTTTGGTTCAAGAGTTCGGCCAGTTGGTAATGCCCTTGAAAAAAATATATTCAAAATCGAACCCAACATTTCATACTGTCTCCTATTATGTAAATGAGTAGCAGACCAACGAATAGTGTTTCATTGTTGAGTGTTGATAGGGTTGTCAGGATATGCCAACAGGCTGAATTCGAATCACCCGTAATAGGAACTTGTTGAAGTGAAAGCCATAATTATGTTAATTGTGTCCGCATCAAAAAGGGACTTGGTCCACAACAATCAGATAAATGAACAATATTCTGCTTTCCAAAGGTTGAACAACCGCCATTCAGTCTTGTTTCTTTGAGGACCAGCTAACTAATTTATTTTCCGCCTAAGACTCTGAGCTCCACCGGAAGTACTCTTTAAGTGTGTCTTTACATCCCGCACATATCAGCCATCTAAAAATCCGTTAAGATTAAAAAAACCAGAATCCTTCAGTACAACTAAGTCGACCCATATTAACGGTTTCCGAGATACCGGAAGATACATTTAACCTCCTTTAGATGCTTCTCGGTTCGGCTTAGCCAGGTAATGTACGATCTGCTTGACGTAAGATACATTAGAGGCACCAATCACGCTATGAATATTTCGTTGCAATCGACTAGAGTCATCATTTTGAATCTAGGTCAAGTTTTGTCCTATTGATACTCCATTGGAGTACCCAACCCAACGGGATCACAAGTTTTTCATGTTCCACATTCTTATAAGAATTTTAACACTTCGTTGCAACTGACGTTTATGAAGATGCCACAAGGTCGGGTGATTAGTTTAACACTAGTAAACCAAGGAAAAATGTCATTACCCCGCCCATCATCGATATTTAGAAGTCGGCTTTTCACCGAGGGTCAGAAAATAGGTTGTTTATAAGCTAACGGTATGTAGAACCAAAAGAAAATACATTACGTAGACACCTGTACCCACTAAGATGTCCTACGTCCGCAAAAGCGCCTTATAAACAACGTTGGATCAATGGTGCCTTTGAAGAAGTGATTCTGCAAGAGAAACTTTAACAATTCGTCGTACCATACCCTTGGTGCCTGTTTTAACCCATATATTGCCTTATTTAACTTGTATACATGGCTTGGATTATCAACATCGATGAAACCTTCAGGTTGACACACGTACACGTCTTCTTTTAATGTACCATGCAAGAAAGCAGTTTTCACGTCCATTTGAAACACAATGAACGATTTGTGTGCAACATATGCCAAAAATATCCTGATAGCTTCCATTTTAGCAACCGGTGCGAAGGATTCTTCAAAATCTATTCCTTCCTCTTAACGGTACACTCTAACAACCAGACGAGTCTTGTTTCAGATGGCCGTGTTCTCTTCATCATGCTTGTTTTTGAATAACCATTTCAAAGTTAGGGGTTTTATGTTATCTGGAGCAGGAACTAACACCCATACATCAAGCCTTTTCAACTAAAGAAGCTCTTCTTGCATTGATTCAATCCATGCAGGGTCGGTCATAGCCTCTTTGACATTATTTGGTTCCATAGTGCTCACCATTAATGTATACATGCACATGTCACCATCTGATCGGAGTTGATTCCTTGTCAAAACTAGTCGTGAGGGTTCTCCTATCACTTGTTCTAGAGGGTGATCCTTAGTCCATAAATAATTGTAAGGGTAAGGTTGATAAAACGTATGCATGTTCGATGGATCCACATATTGTGAAGATGAGGATTCAGCAACACGTGTGGATGGAGTAGCAAAAGGATTTACAAACGTATTTCCATCGAGCATGGCATTCGGAACCTGGTGTTGTTGTGTTTCGAGCTCGTCAACATCCTGTGAAGAGTTTGGAAAATTTGTAGTTTGAGAGGATGAATTTGTTGGTGTTGGTGCGATGTCTGCTATTGTTGTAGATGTAGTTGGAGTCTGAAGAACTTGAGGTGCTTGAGCAACAGGAACAATTCTTGGAGCAGCTGACGGTTGACCACCAATATAATCATCATACATAGCTTTGAAAAGTAAATCCAATTCACGTTTAGTTGGTTGTTGAGTTGGTATTGTTGACGGAGCATAATTTAGATCGAGTCCTAAACTGATATGTCCAGAAGTCATGCTTTGAGGCCCGGGTTTTAAACTGCTTTGTTCAAAATCCATTGCGAAAAGCTCATCAAATTTCACATTCATTGTCTCCATGGTTTTCTTTCTCCTTTGGTTGTAGACTCTGTACGCACGGGAATTAGCAGAATAACTAATGAAAAAGCCAATGTCACCATTTGCACCAAGTTTCCCAATGTCTTCACGATCATTCTTGGGATAGCAGAGAGCCCCAAATACATGAAGAAAAGAGATATCCGGTTTTTTGCCGTTAATAAGCTCGTATGGTGTTTTGTCAAATCGACGGTGAATGATGGAGCGGTTTTGAGTGTAGCACGCAATTGCAATTGCTTCAGCCCATAAGAATAACGGTGCACGAGAAAAAAATCAACATTGTTCTAGTAGCCTCCACTAGCACGCGGTTTCTTCGTTCCACTACTCTGTTTTGTTGAGGGGTTCTGACAGAAGATGATTGGTGAGAGATGCCAACACTATTAGAGTATTCTTGAAGCACTTGATTCTTGAATTATGTGCCGTTGTCGGTTCTTACAATAATGACTGGAGCTTGCAGTAGAACTGTAATTTTCTTGAGAAAAGATTTTAATCTCCTCGGGTGCTTCATCTTTTGATCTGAGAAAGTCATGTGTAATGAGAGTAATCGTCTACAATCACCAGAATGTACTGCTTACCGTTTATGCTTTCGACTCTCATTGGACCATACAAATCCATATGAAGAAGATGTAACATCTGCTTAGAATTTGGGACTAGTTTGGGTTGGTGAGATGCCCTTTTGCTTTTTCCTTGCTCGCTTGAGGGACAAAGATGTTCTTTATTATATTTGAATTTTGGAAGACCGGTGACAAGATTGTTTCTGGCAAGATCATTTATGGTGTCAAAGTTAAGGTGGGATAAACGGTGATGCCATAACCATGACTTGGTGGAAGTGGCACGAGCCATGAGGCAAATTGGAGATGCAGAGGCCATATCATGGAGATTGATGGTGTAAAGGTTGGTTGTGCGATTTCCTTTTAACAAATCAACTCCTTCGAGATTTCTGACAAAACAGGCGTTTCTCTTAAAAGTTATCTCTAAATCTAAATCACAAAACTGCCCAACCGAAAACAGGTTATTCCCTAAGCCCTCAACGAAATAAACCCTGGTGATTAATATATTTCCCCATTGAAGATCACCATAACCCAGAATTGCAGCAACATGATTATTTCCAAAGCGGACAGTTCCTAAAAACTTCGAGACGAAATTGATGAGAAGCTTTAGATTCCCGATCATATTCTTGGAATAACCCGAGTCGACGTACCATAAACAAATTTAGATAACCTGCCAAGAAAAGAAGTGAGATTTGGAAATTGTTTGCTAGAAGGTTTATGAGGGTTAGAAGTACATGCATTATTACCATTAGATTGACCCTTTGAGGCCCTGGATTTTATTATTTTACCATTATAGTCAAAAATCTTCCAGTTGGTGACACTTACGGGTAATACTAGGTTCACTAGGTGTAGGTGAAGTAAGTCTTTCTTTGGACCCTACTTTCTTAGGTTTCTTAACCTTTGGCTTTTGATTCTTTTGATTTTTTGTGTATGAAACATTTGCATGTTGTTTCTTACCATGATTTGGAAACTCTGAATAAGAAGAACTTAATTGTAAGATGGCAGAATAAGACATTCCTCCACCCACTATCACAACAATGAAAATCCCTAGCATCAAGAAGGGAGAATATGATATATGGAGCATGAGAATGCGACAATATATCTGTCACATAGACCATAACCTATGGGATGCTATTGTTAATGGAGATCTAGAAGAAGAGCCTATACCAACTAGAGAAACATCAGCTCCTCCTGCTCCTAAGATTGCCAAACAACTGGCTGCTAAAAGGAATCAAGAAAGAGTTAAGAGCATCTTGCTTTTAGCAATACCTGATGAATACCTCCTCAAGTTTCACAATGTTGTAGATGCTAAATCACTATAGGAAGCAATTAAATCAAGGTTTGGAGGTAATGAAGAATCCAAGAAGATGCAGAAAAATGTTCTAAAACATCAGTTTGAAAATTTTTCTACTGCATCAAATGAAAGTCTAGACAAAGCTTATGATAGGTTCCAAAAACTCATAAGTCAATTGGAGGTTCATGGTGCTCCAATATCAAAGGAAGATATCAACCAGAAGTTCCTAAGAAGTCTTCCTCCTTCATGGAATCAAATTGCTCTAATCATGAGAAATTAATCTAGACATTGTGAGATTGATATTGAAGACTCTACATCAACCTTCTAGGGGCTATGAAAGATGAGATGAAACGGTCTTCAAGTTCCATTCTTACTTCTAGAACTTGGCATTTCTTTACTCTAAGAAAAACTCTAGCCGTTCTTGATGAAGTTAGTACTACCAGTGGAGATTTTGGGGTTAGTACTGCTGGTGGAATTAGTCAAGTTTCATCACCCCATGTGCTCATGATGTAGCATGTTCTTCCTTTGCACAACCAACAACCAGTCCTCAACTTGAAAATGAGGATTTTCAGCAGATTGATGAAGATGACTTAGAAGAATTGGATCTGAGTAGGCAGGTGGCTATGTTGACTGTCAGAGTGAGAAAATTCATTCAGAAGACAGGAAGGAACATGGATTTCAAAGAAAAATGACATGTTTCACTTGATAAATCAAAAATTAAGTGCTACAACTGTCACAGTAAAGGGCATTTTGCTAGAGAATGCAAATCTGGAAGGAATCAAGGGAAAAGATCTTATGGTGACAATGGCAGGAGCAATACACCAACAAATGAATCTTCATCACAGGCACTAGTGGCTCAAGATGGTCTAGAAGGATATGACTGGAGTAATGATTTTGAAATAGAACCAGTCAACTATGCTTTAATGGCAATCTCTTCTTCAAGCTCATCAAGTTCTTCTAACAATGAGGTATAAAAATGTTCTAAACAATGTCTTGAATCTTTTAAAACTCTTGAAAAGGAATTAAGATAGTGGAAAGAGAAAAAAACATAGCAGAGCAAAGACTAGAAAATCAGGGGTTTAAGATAGCCTAAGAGTCCACTAGAATCCAGGATACTGGACATGAAAAGAATGAACTGGCTTGTGGTGAAAAATATGAGTTCAAACTATAAGCGTAAATGCAGAGAAATAAAATTTAACACCTTAACCTGGAATTGAGAGAGTTGTTTATGGAAAGAGAAATGAGTTGAATTAAAAGATAGAAAAATGGGAGAATCATCCTACAGAATCTTGATGAATATCAATAGTCAAATGAGTAGCTAGAGAGAAAAACTGGTTTAAGGATATGGCTCACAATTGAATGAAAAATGAGTATCAATTCTAAATCTGATTGTGAGATTTAGTTAATGTTTTGATGTTAGATTAGGGATGAAGAGTCACACCAGCTTTTGATAGGTTTCCAAAGGCAGATGGGTTTCATGTTGTTCCCCCTCCTATAACAGGGAACTTCTTAACCCCAAGAGCTGACATATTATTTGCAAGGTTTAGATAAATTTCCATCAGGAATAAAAATAAATTGAGTCAATAAAACTATTGATCTTATTACATTAAAACTATTGTGACTGTAGGTATTCTATCAAATGAAGAAATACTCAAAAACCTAAGATACGTTTATGAATCCGTTATTGAGATAAAAGTTATCATGAGGATTGGAACTATTGATGAGATGATGTGTTGAAGTGCAAACAGTTAGTCCTATTAAGACTAATGAGACTTAAACTGTTAAAACTAGAGTTGATAAAATTGTTCAAACTTCTCAGAAACAAGGAATTAGTTTTAAGAAAATAAAAGCTTGCTTTGTCTGTAAAAGTATTGAGCATTTGATCAAAGATTGTAATTTTCATGACAAACAGATTCAAGAACCTAAGATGAAAACTGTGGTTAATACTGCGTCCTATAGGGTGGGACAAAAATACCAGTTTGGGGATAATACTAAAAGGGTTAATCATCAAAAAATTTCAAAGAACCCTCATTTAAGAAAGACTTTTGTCCCAACATGAGTTCTAACAAGAACAGGTTTGATTACTCCTGTTAAGCAAAATGAGAAAAGAGCAGTTCACAAAGTTAGTACTACTAGGCCAGTTAGTACTGCTAGGCCAGTTAGTACTACTAGGCATGTTAGTACTGTTAGACCATGTGCTCCAAAAATAGCACAAACTAGTGGTGCTATTAGACCAATTTACCCAAGAATAGATAATGTAAGACCAAGAGGCTCATATTCACCTATCAAGAGGTCTTACTATACAAAACCAGCTTTTAGACCCAAAGACTTAAAACAAAATGTTAAAACTTTTGGGGTTCAAAATATGACTACTGCTAGGACAAGAGCAGTAGTTAATACTGGTAAGGGTAAGATGGATACTGACCTTAAAAGTCAAGGTCTGGGTTTGGAGGCTAAGAGAAAATTACGGCGGATCTATGAATCCCAAAGACAATGGATCATTCATGTCAAGAAGGTGAGAATGTGACCCAAAAGGGATTTCCAAGTCTGTATGGCTGGATCACTAAGAGATACTATTTCTCTTACTTTTGTTGCGGGCAATCCAGAGTTATTGTTGCAGGACCATGCAGTTGTGGATAGTGGTTGCTCTAGCCATATGACAGGCAACAAAGCTTATCTTTCATACTATGAAGATTACAATGGAGGCTTTATGGCTTTTGGAAGTGATCCCAAAGGAGGTAAAATAACGGTAAAGGTAAAATAAGAACCACTAATTTAGACTTTGATGATGTTTACTTTGTAGATGACTTAAGTTTACCCTTTTTTCTACCTTCATAAATGTGTGACAGAATAAAATAGTATCCTTTTATCTACAGTAGAATGCCTTATCCTGTCTCCTAAGCTTTAAGCTTCTTGATTAGAAAGGGTCAGTTGTACTTAGTGTCCTAGAAAGGATGTGTGTATAGGCTTGGACTTAAGGAACATTATTACCTCTGGAGGTATAACTGTTTATATGGAATGCAACAGCAGTGAGACTAATTTATGGCATAGGTGATTAGCGTCATGTGAATTTCAAAATTAACAAACTTGTTAAAGGTCACTAGTTAGATGTTTACCTTCCAAAAAGTTTTGTGAATGACCAACTTGTGTTGGGTGCAAAAGGGTAAGCAACTTAAGGCCTCCTATAAGGCCAAGTTAGAAAGAATCATCAGAAAGCCCCTAGAATTACTTTATATGGACTTATTTGGACCTGTTTGTGTAGAAAGTATTAAAAAGAAAAGGTACTGTTTGGTTGTGACTGATGATTTCAGTAGATTTAGTTGGGTATTTTTCTTAGCTACCAAGGATGAAACATCTGAAATCCTTTGTAAATTTATCATAGGCTTAGAAAACCAATTGAATCATAATGTTAAAATCATTAGATGTGATATGGGACACGGTTTAAGAACCATGCTATGTATGAATTATGTTGCTAAGAAAAATAATAAAAAGGGATTTTAGTATGGCTAAACTCCACATCAGATTGGTGTTGCAGGAAAGAAAAATCGGACCCTAATTTTATTTTACGAGGCAGCTGAAACTATATTAGCAGATTCACTTTTCTACCTATCCCATTTTGGGCAGAGGTAGTAAATACTGCCTGCTATATACTGAATAGGGTATTAGTGACCAAACCTTAAAATAAGACACCTTATGAACTATTGATAGGTAAACCACCTAGTATTAGTTTTATGAGACCTTTTGGGTGCCCATTGACCATTTTGAACACCTTAGATTCCTTGGGCAAATTTGATGGGAAATCAGATAAAGGTTATTTGCTTGGATACTCTACCACTAGTAAAGCCTTTAGAGTATATAACAAAAAGACCAAAAGGGTAGAAGAGAATATGCACATTGATTTTCTGGAAGATCAACCTAATGTGGTAGGAACTGGTCCTAATTGGATGTTTGATCTTGATTTTCTAACCAATACAATGAACTATATTCCTGTTAGTGTATAAAATCAAGTTAATGTGGATGCAGGTACACAAGATTCTTATGTTGCAGGTTCATCAGGAAAAGATAAAGGACCTACTCGGGAATACATACTGCTTCCACTACATCCTCATAGGACATGGATTCCAGTAGAAGATGTTGCTCCAGCTGCACATGAAACACCTTCTGAAAGTTCTCCTAAAGACAATGATGTACAAGATTCAGAAGATGTTGCTGACAAGGAAGGACAACATCAGATGACAGAAGATGAACAAGTCTTGCATGATGAACTTGAGAAGATGGTTGCTCAAGAAGTGGTTGCTAAAACTCTGGATGATGCAACAAGACAAGCTTTTGAAAAAGAAAAGAGGAATATTGCATCTCAAAAGAGGGCAGCTCAGACTACTAGTATTAACAAACTTAGTACTGGTAGGTCATCTGTTAGTACTGCTACAACGCCATATGTTAGTGCTGCTAGTACTCCCACAGGTGCAAATGATGGTGCATCATCATTTGTCTATCTTGGAGGAAAAATACCTATTGATGCATCTACTCTCCCTAATGTTGATTTACCCATTGATCTAAATATGCCTGATTTAGAAGATGATTCTGATGCATTTTCAAATGATGGCATAATCAATGGAGCCTATGATGATGAGAATGTGAGTGTAGTGGCTGATTTTAATAATATGGATGACACCATTAATGTCAGTCCTATTCCCATACTCAGAATTCATAAGGATCATCCAAAAGATCAAATTCTAGGAGATCTTAAGTCAGCAGTTCAAACAAGAGGAAATATTCAAAAGGCTTCTTCAGCACAACAAGCATTGGTAAGCTACATCCACAAACAGAACAGAACAAATCACAAAGATCATCAGAACTGTCTGTTGGCATGTTTTCTCTCCCAAGAAGAACCCAAGAACATATCACAAGCCTTACAAGATGAAAGGTAGGTAGAAACAATGCAAGAGGAATTGCTACAGTTCAAATTACAGAAGGTTTGGGTACTTGTTGATTTGCCATATGGGAAAAAGGTAATTGGCACAAAGTGGGTCTTTAGAAATAAGAGAGATGAGAGAAGTATTTACATTGTTGATGAAAAACAAAGCCAGGCTTATAGCACAAGGGTTAAAGACAGAGGAAGTAAATACATATGATGAGGTTTTTGCACCAGTTGCAACGAGGATAGAGGCAATTAGGTTATTTTAAGCTTTGCATCATATATGGGATTTACTGTCTACAAATGGACAAGGGTGGTTAAAAGTGCATTTCTCTATGGTACTATTGAAGAGGAGGTGTATGTCCATCAACCTCCAGGCTTTGTTGATCCTGCTCATCCAAACAAAGTCTATAAGGTGATTAAAGCTCTCTATGGTCTTCATCAAGCCCCTAGAGCTTGGTATGAGACACTTTTTTCTTTTCTGATGGAAAATTGGTTTTAGGAGAGGTACCATAGACAAAACATTGTTTATCAAGAAGAAAAAGAATGACATTATGTTAGTCCAAGTGTATGTGGATTGGACAATTATTTATAGTTTTACAGAAGATGGTTCTATTAGAGTGGCATAGTGAGGGGGATTTTGTTTGAGAAAGGGGGGGGGGAGGATGGGGGAATAATTTATTTATTTTAGTTTATGTACTATTTACCTTCTCCAATTGATTTATTATTTACTTTTGATTAAGTAATTAATTATTTTATACAAACTGAGGGACGTATTTTCATCGTTACTGTCTTTTAAAAATAATATCCACCCCCTTGTGTGAAAAAATAACAATTACAAAAGGAAAACATACAGCAGTGTCTACAAAAAACATCACTAACAAATAAAATGAAATAAGCATATATGATAATCTCAATATGAAGGAATCAACTCCCCATCCCACGCACCCCACAGCTCAACTAATCACAAACCCCCGTATCCTAGTTAGGTTGGGTTGGGGGGGGGGGGGGGGGGGTGGGGGTTGTGGGGGGTGCTGGTTGGGGGTGGTTGGGTGATTTATAAGGGAAGTTATTGGTTGGTTGAAAGTTGTGGGGTGATAGGGATTATAATAGGGAATGTTAGTGTTGAAATGCAACGTTCTACCTACATAAATCACGGTTCTATCAAGAGGCCCCCTTGATCCACGTTTTTTAACCAGACCTTCTGGGCTGGTGGGTGGTGGTGGGTGGGGGGGGGGGGGGATATGGTTTTATGGGGGTGTTTTGTGGGGGGGTGTAAGATTGTATTGAAAGGAATTGGAGGTGGGTGGGGTTTGTATGGGTGAAGGGCGGTATGTGAGAAATTATAATCTTTCTGTATACCTGCGTGTGGTATCGTATGTGAGAATAAGGGAAAATCCACAGTCAATATGGCTTCGGGCCCCCATCATCGACATTTTGACGGCTTCTCATGCAGGTCAAAATAGTTGGTATACCTAGGGGTGAAGGACAAAAAATAATACAATATCATACAAACACATAGTACCTTGAAACCACTACGAAGTCGTCGACGAAGCGTCTGATAAACAACGCTGGATCAATGGAGCCTTTGCAGAAGTGAATATGATAGAGAAACGATGACAATATCAATATCCATGCCTTGGTGCTTGCTTTATACCATAGTAGTGAGTCCTTATATAACTTGAAGACATGGGCTTGTGGTGATCAGCATCAATGAAACCTTCAGGTATGACACACGTACACATCCTTCTTTTTAGCGAACCATTGCAAGAATCATTTTTCACGATCCATATGTGAAACACAACGGAACATTTAGTGAGATAGCGCAACAAATTGCCAAAAATATCCTAGAAAGCTTCGTATACTAGCAACCGTGTGCGTAGGATACTTCAAAAACTAATTTCCTTCCTACTTAGGTGGTACCAACTCCAAATGCACCAAACAAGTCCTTGTTTCGGATGACCGTGTTCTCTTCATCATGCTTGTTTTTGAATAACCACTTCAACGTAAGTGGTTTTATGTTATCTGGGGCAGGAACTAACACCCATACATCAAGTATTTTGAGATGAAAAAGCTCTTCTTGCATTTTTCAATCCATTCAGGGTCGGTCATAGCCTCTTTGACATTCTTTGGTTCCATTGTGCTCACTGTTAATGCATACATGCACATGTCACCATCTGATTAGAGTTGAAACCTTGTCAAAACTTCGTTGAGTGTCTCCTATCACTTTGTATACCCTTAGTGATCTTTATAATCATTGAAATTCATGAATGGTGTGGTTGGTAAAAACGAATGCATGTTTCGATGGATCCACAAATTTTAAGACGATGATTCAACAGCACTTTGGATGGAGTAGCAAAAGGATTTACAAACGTATTTTCATCAAACATAACATTAGGAACATTGTCAGCAATTGATGCGGATGATCTGAACATATTGTTGTTGTGTTTTCGCGCTTGTCAACATCCGGGAGAAGTGTTTAGGAAAATTTGTAGCTTGAGAGGCGAGAATTTTGCCGTGTCGTGCTAGTGTCAGCTGATGACTCGTATTGCCTTTGAGTCTGAAGAACTTAGGTGCTTGAGCGCCAGAACAGTGTCTCTGAGGTAGCTGACAGTGTGATCCATCCACAAATATGAATCATCATAACACATAGATTCGAACAGTAATAATCCAATCACACTTCAGATTGATTGGTTGAGTTGGTATATTGTTGACGGTGGAACAACCGCAAGATCAAGTCCCTGAACTGTATTATGTGCCCGAAGTCATACATTGAAGCCCTGGGTTTTAAAACAGCTTTGTGTCAGAAAGCCATAGCTGAAAGCTCATCAAATATCACATTTATTGTCTCCATGATTTTCTTTGTCCTTCGGTTGTAAACTCTGTAAGCACAGGAATTAGCAGAATAACCAATAAAAAAAACCAATGTCACCTTTTGCACCAAGTTTCCCAATGTCTTCACGATCATTTTTGGGATAACAGAGAGCCCCAAATACATGAAGAAAGGAGATATCTGGTTTTATACCGTTAATAAGCTCGTATGGTGTTTTGTCAAATCGACGGTGAATGATGGAGCGGTTTTGAGTGTAGCACGCATTAGCAATCACTCCAGCCTATAAGAATAACGGTGCACTAGAAAAAATCAACATTGTTTTAGCAGCCTCCACCAGCGTGCGGTTTCTTCGTTCTACTACTCTGTTTTGTTGAGGGGTACGGACAGAAGATGCTTGGTGAGAGATGCCAACAACTGATCAGTAATCTTGAAGCATTCTTGGTTCAAATTGTGAATTCTGTACCGTTTTCGGTTCTTACAATAATAACTGGAGCTTGTAGTAGAATTGTAATTTTCTTGAGAAAGGTTCTAATCTCCTTTGGTGCTTCATCTTTTGATCTTAGGAAGAGTACCCAAGTGTAACGAGAATAGTCATCCATAATTACCAGGACATACCGCTTTCCATTTATGCTAGCGATTCTCATTGGACCACACAAATCCATATGAAGAAGATGTAACCTCTGCTTAGAACTTAGAACAGGTTTGGGTGGGTGAGATTCTCCTTTAGCTAATTTTCCTTAGCTCCTATCTACGAGTGACCAAAGAAATACTATTATGATAATTTTGAACTTTGTGAAGACCGTGACAAGATCGTTCTTATCAAGGCATTTATGGTTTCAAAGTTGAGGTAGGTGATAACCGTTTGATTCCCAAAACCATGACTTGGTAGACGTGAGCCCGAGCCGAAGAGGCCCCAAATGGAGATGTTATAAGGCCATATCATGGAGAATTGATGGTGTAAAGTTGTATTGTGCGAATATTTCTTTAATAAACAACTCCATCAAGATTTCGGACGATACATGTGGTTAACTTACTAAAAGCGACCTCTAAATTTTGAAATAACAAAACTGCCCAACCGAGAACAGGTTTGTGCCCCAGCCCTCACGAAATAAACCCGGTGATCAAATATATTCCCCATTTGAAAGATCCACCGAAACCAGAATTGTAGCAACAATGAACATATCCAAAGCGAACGGTTCCAAAACTTCCTGACAAATTGATGAGAAGCTTTAGATTATCTGGTCATATGCTGGAACAACCCTATTCGAACGCACCATAAAACATATTGGATACCTGCCAATGACAGAGAAGTAGAATTTGTGAAACCGTATAAATTTATGTAGGTATCATGAGGTTAACGAGGTATATGCATTAATCACCAATAGATTCACTAATTGCAATTAAATTTCCTTAATGTCAAACATCTTCTATGATGGGTGACCACCTAAGTCACATATTCCTAGGTTTACTAGGGCTTTTAGGTTGAAGCAAGTCTTTTCAGTGACACCCTACCCTCTTAGGTTTCTTGACTGTGGCATATTGCTTACATTTACATTTGCAATATTAGAAACATTTTCCTTATGTTTCTTACCACGAGAATTCATGTCATTCACGTAATTAAGCACACATACATCATGATTAGCACTAATTAAACATTGCTTACACATAGCACACACAACTTCAGATTTATCATTCCAAATAGCAAGCTTAATGTTGTTACATTCAGATGATATAGATTTTTTATTATTAGAAAGCAGTAAATTCCTATGGTGTTCTTCTACTTCAACTTCTTTATTCATAAGAGCGACTAGTCTAGCTTCAATATAGACGCAAGAAGGACCCTATCAATCACTTAGTTATTGCTCCTAGCTGTAGCCTGTCTGAGGTACTTTAGTAGTGATGTCTACTCCTATAGAAGAGAAACCATTTGAGTCAGAATTAACAACTTTCTTAGTGATGACATGAGGTTGTGAAGCAGTGATCGGATTTGTCCTAACACTTGCTCTAACTTTGTTGATAGGCACAAATTTGTCTTCCCTAGAGGTCGTATAGTGATCATCATACAACTATCCAGGAGGGCAATCACTTTATCATTTTCTATAACCTTTGATTCTTTGGGGGTAGGTACCGAGTTTATGAGTGACTGGATTAGACAAATCATTCGTCTTATCGACCTTTTGAGGAACGCCGAGTTTTTGAAATTTTGGACTTTCAGATAGAAGAATCATTTGGTTTGTCTTACAAACAAAACGTGTTTCTTAAAGATTGCAAAGACGGTTTCCTCTCGGTTGATTGATTTGCAAATTTAGTGTTCGTACTCGTACCTTTGGTGGTGTCCTTTTATTCAGAAACCTTATCGAATAACCGGGCATTAGTTTAAGGCAATTTCATAAAGTGTGGTCATGTAAATTAGTTATGCAAAGAGTCCAATATATCATTTGTTTGAGCACGTGTACCATTTATAGAGTCAAACAGTTCTGTAAGTAGTCATAAGATGACATTTTCATTTTCATACTCCAAACCTGAACACAAATTCTACTCACATTTCAAGTTTCTTAGGCAAAGGATCAAGGTATCAGATACACAATAGAGTATCTTTTTACTTTTACCAGGGATCTCCAACTGAGCTATGCAATCGTCGGTCTTTTGTTGCATTCATCATATCATTATCGTACGAAATTTATGTCAAATTTTGCATTCTTTACATTTTTTGTACCCAATCATTCCAAGATAAGCATACTTATTCTCTTTCTTTGAATGAAATAAGTTTCAAAATAGCATCTTCATACGTTCAAGCACAGTTGGAAGATTTGTTAGAATCTACAACGAAATAATTTATGCTAACAATAGACAATAATATCCAGCCTGAAACAACTGCTCTCAAAGACGCTCAATTTCCAATTCCCTATGCCTTGAGCTTACCAAGAGATTCCCATCTTCTTTTGAAAGAGAATATGAGAAGTCCGAACAAAATTGGCTTGCTTCTTTTCAAAATTGTAGTTATCGATAATTTCTAAACTCCAGCGTCAAACTTGGTTAACGATAGGGAAAATTTCCATTTTTTTACAAATTTTGTGTGAATCTCATGTGAACAAAATATGAACCAAATTTAGTGAAATATTCTAAAGTCGTCTTTATGTTTGAGTAACAACTGAAGAGTCACAATGGTGTGCTTTTAACCATCATTTAAGACTTTCGTGCACTCACTGGTGTAGTTCTCATCAGAAAAATCTTCATATGTTTAATTGAAAAAGCTAGTATAAACATTGTGCCTTTTAGCGATTGTATATTGAAAAATATAACTCTTCAACGTGAATTGCCTTATGTAGCGATGGAAACAAAAACCCTCGAAAGATGATCAATCTTTGTATAATTTGTTGGTTTTATTTCTTTGTTTAATTGTATCATTTTTACGTGACTCTCTTGAGCAAGTTGCAGTGTCTCCTCCGAATCACACAAACATGAGGGATCAAGCATTTTCTAATAAGAACTATGAGGCCATTATATCAAACTATGTAGTTTCCTGCTGATCTAGGCCTTTTTTTGAGGATAAAATCAGGGAGATTATTGATAACCCAAAACCATTATTCTGTTCGGTGTGGTAAAACTAGACTGGTTAGGTGAAAGCAGTGTCATCGTTTTGAATCGATTGACCCTTTTTAACCAAAATATTATCTAATTCCTTTATCTTATTCTCAAGTTGAATTTGTTTATCAAGAAGCTCGTCTTTGTGTATTTTGAAATCAGACTTCAACCTTTTCTTTTATTCTTGAAGAGAAGAAACGGTTGACTTTTCCTTTGAAAGCTGGTTATTTAAATTTGAAATTTCCTCATTCAAAGCCGTTATTTGTTTACCTGAAGTTAAGTGAAAGTGCATTTATCTTTTTAGCGTAAACATCGCTCTTCTGATAAACAGACTTTTTAGATAACACTTATTCAAGTTAATGTCAACTTTTGTTGACTAATTTCAAAACACTTATTCTTGATCTAAATAACTACAAGCTCAGTGTGACAAAGCATCATTAGTTTCACCAACTTGCGATTGACCGTGTTGACTTTCTCAACTTCTAACGCCAAATTATAATAAGAGATTCAAAATAAGCACATGTTTCCTTAACAGTTGCAGGATGTTGTTCTATTGTTCCCCCTCTTATTCCACACCAGAAACCTCAGAAATAACATTACTATTATTCTGTTGTACTTTGTGTGGTTCAAGAATGGGCTCGAGTAGCTCAATATACTGCTCCTCTTAAGTAAACATGTTAAATATCTCATTATTATAGCAATTTTCAAAATCGTGATACTCTCACGATCTGTCTTGAGTCATAAACGGGAAGCTTATCAGTTGAGTACCCCATGTTATTGATGCTTGCTGCAATTACCATCAAGATGCAGTTTGCCTTGCGTTCCTAACGCATCAAAATCTACTGCAACATCCATCAAATCAAACTCTTTAGCTTGGAGTTGGATTCATGTTTCTTCCTTTTGAGCAATCAACAACTGAGTCTGAAGATAAGCAGCATCCCTTCTCCTTGTCCTGACTGTGTAGTTCCTAGCAAGATGACCCAATCCTATGCAGTTGTAACACCTTATCTGATTACCATTACTCCTATTTACATTACCCTCAGCCCGTGCTGCTACAACATTACCATTCCCATTTGGATTCTGATTAGCAATCCCTGAAACAACAATAAGCCCATTCTGATTTCCAACATTTTGAACACCCGAATTCTGAACTGCATTCTGAGCAACCTGATTCCTGACATGCATTATACCTAAACTGATTCCCACCATTTCCTCCAACCCTCTGCATCTGTCTGTCTTGACCCATTTACCCGGTTGTGCAATCTGCCTGTTGCGTGGGTTTGATGAAATTCTCTGGTTGTTATTGGTTGGTGTTGAGTAGTTTAGTTTGAATGCCTTAGCCATTAGAACAAGTGCCATGTTCATTGCAGTTGTAGGATCTGTAATGTCTTGGGGATTTGGCAAAGGTTGTTGCATGTAGTTCTGATTGAATGATGGTTGTGGTTTATAGTTGTCGTTAGGTTGTGGTTGTTGCATGTAGGTACTTGATGATGGTTGATCTGGGTAAAACACTGGATAATTGAAAGGATTGTTGGAATTTGCCATGAGTGCCAAAGGATCATGTGTTTTTGCAAGTCGTTCTGCTCTTAGATCATCTACCTCCTTTTGAATGTATTTTAAGAAATCATACAACTGAGTGTAATCTGCTGTATGCAAGTCATTTGTTTGATGAACAATGGTAACATGCCGACTCCATTCTGGTTGTAAGTTGTTTAGGGACTTGAGATTGATGGCAATCGTTTTTGGAAAATGTTTGTTTCTTTTGAAATCATTCATCAACTTTGAGAAACGATGATAGTAAGACTCAATCGATTCCCCATCAGTAGAAGTAAATCTTTCCCATTCATTAAATAACTTAGCCTTTTTCTCTTGAATTCCAATATCTGAACCTTTCATCATTTGTTGAACACGTAACCAGATTTCCTGAGCAGTTTCACAGCTATCAACAGCAGCATAGATGTCTTCAGGAAGACCGAGAAGTATGGTCTGAATTGCTTGATCATCAGCTTCCATCTGTTTAATTTTTGCTTTCGTGAGTTCATCATCAGTTTGTTCATGAAACGTCTCAGGAACAGGAACTTCACGGTTTGGATCACCTGGTTCAGGAATCATTCGTCTGACATATGGACCATTTATGATGGAATTGTAGATTAACTTTTCGTTTGGTCTACTCTTTGCATAACGAAGAAGATTGGGCATGAAGGTTGGTGAAATACACTAACCTAAATTCGACCAACAATTAACAATAATAATAGGATTTTAGCTGAAAATTCTTGAGGAAGCTACACATACCAAGAGAGAGATGAAACAGTGGATGATTGGGCATGAAGGTTGGTGAAAGAAAGACCTGTATACACGATTTATATAAGGAAGCAAATCAAGGTAGGTAGAAAAGAAATGAACACTAAACTAATAACTATGGGTGTAAACGAGACGAGACAAGTAGCGAGTTACTCGAGATTGACTCGCAAACTACTAGAAATCGACTCGATCTAAACGAGTCGAGCTCGAGTCGAGTTTCAAGCTTGAGTTTTAGTATTCGAGTTGAGCTCGAGCTTGGCAGTACTCGACTCATTTACACCCCTACTAATAACCCAATAAGCATGCGACAATGTTTTAATGGCTCAACTTATAACCCATTTAACCAAAACGACATAGCTCTACTCAAAATGATCTCATTAATTACCAAAATAACATCGTTCACGCACCTAATGTATAATAGAGTAATTTTATTCCCCTTTCTTCGGTAAACTTTGTGATGATAGAGATATATCTTCGTATTATTCATAATTGTGTCTGCCATTATAATTAGGCTTAGTAGTGGTAAGGCTAAAGATTATCTCTAACAAAAAAAACTTACGTCGCCATAATCATTTTAAGAGCATAGATTTGATTATTTATTTGGAAACATATATAATGAGCATATATCTAAGGTTTATGACGTATCACTAGAAATGCATACACAGTACGTATATCATAATATTTGCTGGATTTATAATCTTAAATGTGCAACGGAGGTTATAATTTAAATCTAGAGTAAAGTAGACGGATCGTGGATTGTTTATGTGTGCTTTGTTTAAAAATGAATCTATTGTTTTTGAGAGTTTTTAGTTACATTCGCAGTTCTTAACTTTGCAAAGAATGACACCTGTAGTCATCTTTTTAACGATCGCATATTTTGCCGTTATGCTCATTCAAGTGCCTTCCATGTGAGGGCATATACATATATCTACTAATTCATGTTTAATATCATTTTTTCATCTCGTTTTTTCTTTTATTTAATTGGAGAAATTTGCATAACCGAAATTGAAGAAAACATTTATTTTCAACTCAACTCAACTTTGTGGCATATTGCTAAAACTAGAAAATATTTATGCGAACTACCAATATTGCCCCTTCGTAATGCATTTTTCATTAAGGATGTCACTTTTTCAAAGTATTGACACAAACAAAAACAAAAACAAAAACAAGGTATGAATTAAATTTACTATTTATTTATGTTTGATTTGAAATGATTATTAAAAACCTGATATAATCTTTCATGCATTTATTTTAAGCAAAATTCTTTTATATTAATAAAGACGAAGTTAAAAACAAAATAAAGCATGATCAGATAATAATCAAACAAGTAAAACCAAATAATTAAATAAAACATACAAGACCCTAATAAAATGCATAAGATAAAAACTGTATGTTGTCTCCCACCAAGTGCGCTTTATTAACGAGTATTGTAGTAAGACTCAAAGTCACAACTTATTACGTGACTCCATCATCTGTCACGCATTCACTATCTTATTTTCCATCTTATTATCATAGATGAAAAAGTTATGTCCTTCAAAGTTCTTATCATTAAATATTTCACTTCTTCATTTTCTAAATTCTATCTCACTTTCTTTGCTCATCTTAATTCTCTCCCCCAATGGGAAGCAAATGTTCTAGGTCATTCTACTTCTTTTTCCTAATTCTCATAGGGAAATTTAACGTCTTAATGAAACTAACCTTACACTTGTGTGCTCTAAGTGTCATTGATCTCTAGCGGTAGTTTAGAATGGTGTTCCTCGAATGACGGGAATGTATTCACCTTCTTTTATGTCTACAATCACAAAGTCTACGGGATACACAAAATTGGACACCTCAACTAACACATCTTTAGTAATTCTTATAGGGCATAAATAAGAGTGGTTCGCTAAAGAAAGTTGAAAATTTATCTTAACGATCTTTTCACTGGTTAACTAATTGTAGATGGTTAACGGCATGATGTTCACGTCGGATCCTTGTTCAGCTAATGCATTCATGTATCTTAAATCACCTATGCTACATGATGTCACAAAGTTACCACTTAATTCCCGCTTCTTTGAAACCTTTTTTTCTTCAGAATTGCATTATATAAGTCTATACGGGTAGATAATCATAAGCATCATAATCGATCTCTCATGTGTAAGACTTTTGTAACGAATCATTATATTTATTATTATTTATGAGATGATCAATTGTTCTTTAGTTGATCTCATATTTAAGATAGCCTTTATTGAGTGAGATTTTAATTCAAGCATCATTTTATCCTTGTACTCGCCCCATCTAGTCGGAATGATCTTATCCTCTCCATCTGATCTGTCTTCCATAACTTGTTCTCTTTCTATAACTACTCCTTTATCTACAATCTCTCCATTTTCTACAATATCGATGTCGATGTCCTTTGCCCGTCCTTCTACTTCCTTATCTTCCTTTTGAACATGGTAGATGGAATTTACATACTTAGGTATGGGTGTATTTAAAAAGAAAGGACTCAAGGACGATTATTGTTATGATTTAATAGGGATCTTGTACTTTAAGCGATTTACTATTTTGAATCTTGCGGTTTACACACAAGTGTTTGAATCAAGCGAAATAACAGGTTTATGTGAAATAAGTTTAATCGAAATAGAAATCTAGTGGTTTATAGTTTATGTGATTTAACAAACAATTTAAGCAATAGGGTACATGCGATTTAAGGTTTATGCGGTTTAAGAATCAAGAGAAATAAATGATGTGGTTTAGCTATGCGATTTAGGATTTTTGTGGTTTAGCTTTATGCGGTTTAGGTTCATGCGAAACAAGATCCTGCAAAATAAAGTCAAGCAATTTAACTTGTGTGTTTGTTTCAAGCGGTTTAACAAGGTTCATGCAATTTAAAGTTCAAGCGGTTTAGGGTTTTCAAATCTAGCGATTTAGGGAAGTAGCGGTTTAGGTTTTTCAAGACTTGTTGTTTAACCTTTGCACCACTCTTGTGGTTTAAGGTTGAGGTTTACAACGTGTTATAACGAGAGTACAAGCTTTAAAAAGTTGTGTTAACTCGGTATTAACTGAGTTGGGCATTAG
Organism: Tanacetum coccineum; assembly: GCA_026074375.1. Taxonomy (NCBI): domain Eukaryota; kingdom Viridiplantae; phylum Streptophyta; class Magnoliopsida; order Asterales; family Asteraceae; genus Tanacetum; species Tanacetum coccineum. The sequence goes on from BQNB010001117.1 coordinate 127,093, forward strand.
GGTTTCCTTAATTCAAGCCCTAGACGAGATTGACAATATATGCCCCTAAGGTTGAAACATTATTGTAGCGTTAGGCCTCCATTAGTTGAAACTTAATGATCATTATCCAGTTCAAACTAAACCCTTATCGTGGAACAGTTTGCATCATTAGTTCTCGTTAGCCAAAATTAGTAACAACAGTTAACTAGACAACGTTCATCTCTTAACGACAGTTCATTTCAACGTTTGTCCTTAGTTAACAAGCAATCAAAAGCAACAACAAAGCAAATACAATACATCACGCTTAAAACGATCATTCATAAGATTCACCTAAACGACAAAAGGCTAGTAGTCGGGCACTTGAATGACAAAGTGACTACGGGTTTGATTTGTTATCACTTATTTAAGATTAAAGTGGGATTTCATACAGACGTGTACTTATTTCATCTTCTATTTTTTCAACCTCCTCAACGAGATGACTTATTTGGGCATTTACGGGTTATGGTTAAGACATGAATTATCTATATTACCTGATGTAAGGAGTTACATTGTAGTACACACAATGTATAACTATCATTTAAAGGAGTTACGTTCTAGTGCTCAGTGTCACACGTAGATGCAGATGTGGATGGTGTTCTTCAATCACTACAGTGCAAGATTAAGTCACAAATTTAGGGAACTGTACTTTTGTTTCAAGTTTGATATATCAGGTTTACTTCATCAATAGTTACTACAAAGAGCTGATAGAATTAAGGTTGGTAAAGTTAGTGAGAGGGATTAAAAGAGTAGATATGTGATCAACAATTAATTCTCGCAAGATAGATTTAGGCTACAGAACGACAATGGTACTTCATAGTCTCAGCAAAATTTTCAAAGTTTCTTAACGACGTTCAAAACTTTTCAAGATTTTATGCTTAAAACATGATCATCTTGAGTATATGAACGTACACGGCAATGATGCTTCCGAGATATCGTAAGCATCATGGGGAAAGAATCGTGTACGTGGTGTGGTTTTACAGGTCAATAAAGATATTGGTTTTGTAGATTCGTGCTAGGTATTGTGGTTTCTACTTCATTTGATTGGTGTGTGTGAAGTATTCTGCATACGTGAGAAGATTTAATGCTGATTTCTTGCATGTTCCCTTAAACGGATAATCACCAAGACCTAATGACAAGAAGCATCAATATTTGGTGTGGTTTACTTCTTCTTCTACAAAATTCTGTTGTGTACTTAAATGAAAAAGATAGAAGATCATAAAAGTTTCATCAAATTTCGAATGTGCTCAAGATAGGCTTACTGTTTGGGGGGAACCTGATTCAAAAATTCGTCTAAAAGAAGTTATGAAGAAAGCTTTATAAGACATGTTGTATGAATTGGGGGGAAGTTAATCCAGTTCATAGTTATTACATTGTTCCAACAACAAGGAAAGATAAAGAGAATTCAAGCTGAGGTACATGTATGAAGACAAAGGACAAGAAAGACATTCTAAGCATTGGAAGCGCATTCAAAGACTTTATTTTGTTGTATTTTTACGTGTTAGGAAAATTGTAAGTAACCTCGTATGTCTCCACATTAGGGGAAGATTGTTAGCCTTAAAATGTGAGCGACATTCACAGAATTACATTTAGATAAAATAGCAACACACACAGGGACTAATAATGTTAAGTTAGCATAGTTTAGTGAAGTGTAGGTTATAAATACCCCCTTCTTACTTCCAAAGAGGGGTGAGATTCATTTCACACAGGTGTATTTTTTATTTCTCTCTTAAGCTAATACACCATCTTTCCTTTCTTTATCTCTCTACTCTCTTTCATGGCTAAGTTTTTATTTTGGCCTCCCCGACCTTCGAATCGTGGTTATGTTAGTGAATTTTATGGTTAACATATGCAAAAAAGTAAATACCAGAAAAGTAAAATGGTGAAAACTTCTTATATGGAAAAGATGTGTTTACCTATGGTGCATTATTTATCAGTTTTCTTTATCTAATCTATTGCATTGCAGCGTCATTGCTATTGTAATGTGGAGTATTTCTTATTATCAATTGCGGGTTGGTCAGTCTCACGTCTATGTACTAGCCTAATCGAATAGCACCTGTCAGATTGCCTACAAATACCCCCAATAGCTAAGTATATGCTTTAAATACCAATTTTAATTAATAACCCAAGACATAAGCATTAATAAAAAGTGTTTTAGTTGCCGTTCAAGCTAAACTACGAATCCTAGCCAGTTTTCAACTCCTAAGACACAGACCACTAACAAGAGACAATATGTTAAATATCACAACTAAGTTTCAGGCAATCCTAAGTAAACCCTAATTAAGTTTAGCCTAACATAATAATAGAGAAACATTAAATAGTCACAAACAAGCTAAATCAAATTATTATATAATAAACTTATCTCTTCAATACATGAGGTTTCTCTTGGGCCAAAGAGGCTTTAAAACTATAAAAATTGTCTAGGGTTTGTATCCCCAAAGTTCCACATGAGTTATAAAAAGCAATGCGAAGTATATATAATAATTAGGGTGTGACAGCGTCAGGTTATTGGTGTGACGTCGTCACCTCACCGTCGATCTTTAGGGGTTTCTTCCACCCCCATACTTTGACGTCATCCCGTTATAGCTTGTGACGTCTTCCCATAAGGATTGTGACGCCATCCCAACACACTAAGCCGTCAAAACGCCATTTATTTTTGCATTTTCTGGACACATTGGTGGCTATCTCACGATGTCGATCACGAACCCGAACTTTATCTATTTTCTTCAGTTCTTTGTAAAATTGTTGGTCCCCTGAATGTGATATAAGGTTTATCAAGTTAAACTAATCACATTCCATGGAAACAAAGTAAGTTTTAAACAGATATATATGAACAATATAAAGAACAAGTTTAAAACACACATAAGTAACTTTTCAACGTATAGGTTCTTATTAGAATCAAATAAAGAATCTATGACACACCTTGCTTGCGAAATAGCAAGGTGGTTGAATGACAACCGGGGTGTTATCTCCTTCAAACTTAAACTCTAACCAAAGTTAAGAGAGTAAGAAAACAAACTACTTATGACTAGAACTAAAGCTTCAGCTTCAGCAGTTCTGTTCAGTTTGTTTGAGAGATAAATAAACTCTTCAATGTGTATCACATTAATTGGAAGATATGGAGAAGGTGAAACACTGACACAAACTTTCACAAGATACAAAGCTTTGATGAATGAGTTAGTAAATGATGGCATCAAACTTTCAAAGGTTGAAATAAATACTGGTTTTATAAATGGGTTACCAAAGAAGTAGCTAAGCTTTTGCCAAAGTCTCAAAAACACAAATCATGTGAAAGATTATGTGCTTGCTTCTCTATTTGGTAAACTTAAATATGAAGAAAACATAATAGACAGTATTTATGAGACTGAAAAAAAAGAAATCTCTTGTCTCTGCAACTCCTTTGTCAACTGCTTTCTTCTCTACCTCTATTGTCCAGGACTTTCAAGATAGTCCTGATAATAAAGATGATACAAGAAGCAGTTAGGAGTACTTAAATGACCTAGAAGAAGAATATCAAGCAAGAGCTCTTTTAGCCAAGTTTAAAAGATTCTTCAAAAAGGGTTCTCAAAGGTTTAGTAGTGCAAAAGCAACTAACCAAACTGAATGTCACAAATGTGGCAAGAAAGGTCACTTTGCAAAAGACTGTTGGTCAAAAACTTCAATTCCTTCATATTAGTCACCCTTTCATTTAAAACCTCTAAGTTCTTCTCAGCATCAACCTGAACTAAGACTTACCAAAGACTTTGAAGCTAAATACAACAAAGTCAAGGCTAAACTAGCTCTCCTAAGTTCAAGTGCTTCAGCTTCCAAAGCATCAGTGGTTAAGAACAAAGGTCTTATCACTGAAGCCTATGAATATGATGAAGAAGAAGTGTCATCAGATGACAATGAGATGGTTGAAGTAAAGGTGCTCATGGCACTAGCTGAAGATAATGAGGCTATCAGCAAAGAAGGTGGCAAGAATGGTGAATGGGTAAAGATTTCCATAAGAAAGGTATACACTCTTCTTGAAATGAAAGATAATGATGATAGAAAGAACTATCTAGATTATTTGTGTATTGATCTAAATTATGTTGAAGAAAAAAGAAATAATCTTTTATCAAAACATAGAAATCTTGTTCAAGAACTGAATACATGCAAAGAACAGATTTTAGTACTAAAACAAGCAAAACTTGATTTTCTTACCATTCAACATGTAAACACTGAGATTCTCAAGGAGAATCAAAACTTGAGAAAAGAACTAAAAGAGCTAACAACAATCACTAAAACATGGCTTAATAGTTCTAATAAAGTAAATCAGTGAACAAATTCCCACTCAAAAGAAGAGAATCTTGGGAGTTGATCAACTCATTGAAGATGCCTTCAGTTCTGGGCAAAAAGACCTTATCTTTGTAAAATCTTCAGCTGATGACACAAAAGTGTCCATACCTGGTGTTGAAAGGCCCTAGTTGTCTGAAGCTGAAGGTTTTATTTTGCCAAATCATGATATTGGTAGGATACTCCCAGTAGAGTCATAAAGATACACAACTGATCCTCTAGTTGCTGTTACTGACTTTTCAATGACTGATTATGATTCAGCTGATGAATCTTCAGTCTGTAGCACCCCTCTTCCTCTACTGAAGAAGTTGGATGGTGTTGAACATGTTCCTGGACCAAAGACTATTAAATCAATTTTTAGGTCAAAATCCACATTCAAAGCTGAAACTTTAAAAGGTGTCATAATAAATGAACCATCCTCAGCTCCTGCTAGAGGTAACAAAAGCTCTTCAGATTCAAAAGTTAACTCAACACCTACTGGTAAATTAAAGAATGTGAAAATTGAAGATGATCCTCCTTTGGCTATTGTAATGAAAGAACTTAATGACCTAAAATTAAAAATTAGCAAGAATCAGTCATCTTACTCTAGAAATAACCAACATCAACACGTTCCCCAAAATGCACTTCAAAATAAATACAAAACACAATTCAAAAAGGGTTGTGATCTGTGTGGCTTAAACAATGATCTCTCTAAGAATTGTTATAAAGTTCTATTTTGTAAAAAGTGTTAGAGAACTGATCACACAACCTGTGATCATGCTAAATACATGTCCACCATGAACATGTTTAAGCATCTCAAAAATCAAGGTGGATCATCTTCAAGATCTAGAACCCCAAGACCATCAAAACACTTCTTCCATCCATGCATACACTTTGGGTTCAGTGATCTATCTGATGATTATGTAAACTATCCCATATGTGATATCTATGGAAGTTATGATCATGACACACATGGTCATAACATGATCATTTCTCTAAGAAGAGGAATCAAGCCCAGAAACCCTCAACATGTCATGAAAAGTTGTGAAACATGTAGTAGCACAGTTCATACCACAACCGATCATAATAACATTGAGTGTTTCAGAAGAGGTGGAGCACTTCAAGCTAAAAAGGCTAAAGCTCTAAAATCAACTAAGGTTGAATCATCAAATGCTAACAGATCTAAAACTCCCACTAAAAGGTGGGTTTCAAAGCAAAGCTAACCATTCTGAACGTATTTGTGCAGCATGACATCAGGAAGCCCATCTGGTACCTGGATAGTGGATGCTCAAGGCATATGACTGGTGTCAAGAGTTACCCACATAAATATAAGGAACAGTCAGGACCTAAGATAGCGTTTGGAGATGACTCTACATGCACAACTGAAGGTTAAGGATCTATCAAATGTAATGGTATAGTTTTCACAAAGGTAGCATTTGTAAATGGTCTTAAGTACAATTTAATCAGCATCAGTCAACTCGGTGATGCTAAATATATTGTTTAGTTTGATGAGAAAAGAGGAACAATCTTTAACTCCAACAAAGAAGTTGTAATGATTTCTCCAATAGTAAGAGATGTATATGTTCTTGACATGACATCCTCTGCTCAAGAATCTTGTTTCTTTGCCAAAGCTTATGAGAATCTCAACTGGATTTGGCATAAAAGACTTGCAACTTCAAAACTATCAACAGTCTGTCAAAAGAAAATCTTGTTATTGGTCTTCCCTTACTTGTCTACTCAAAGGACAAACCATGTTCATCATGTGAAAAGAGAAAGCATCATAGGGCGAGCTTCAAAACAAAACAGACATTTTCTATCAAGAAATGTCTTTATCTTCTTCACATGGATTTATTTGGACTGGTAACTCCTTGGTTCATTAACCATGAAAAGTATACCCTTGTCATTATTGATGACTACTCAAGGTATACCTAGGTATACTTCTTAAAGAAGAAAAGTCAAGCACCTGAAACTATCATATCTTTCATCAAAAAAGTTGAAAATCAAAATGACATCAAAGTCAAACAACTCAAAACTGACAATGGTACTAAATTCAGAAATAGCATCCTTATCAACTTCTATGATGAAAAAGGAATTTCTCAAAAAAAACTTCTCCCTACACACCTGAACAAAATGGTGTTGCTGAAAGAAAAAATAGAATCCTCATAGAAGCTGTAAGAACAATGCTTTCAGGATATGTCTTTTCAAAACAATACTGGAATGAAGTTATAGCCAGTGAATGCTACACTCAAAATAGATCCACAATTTTTAAAAGACATCTCAAAACTCCTTATGAAATGTTTCATAAGAGAATCCCAAACATCGACTTTCTTCATGTTTTTGGATGCCCTGTTTTCATCCATAACCATAAAGATCATTTAGGAAAGTTTGATGAAAAAGCTGATGATGGTTACTTCCTTGGATACTCACTTGTTTCCAAAGCCTTCAGAGTCTTCAACACAAGAAGACAACAAACTAAAGAAACCTATCACATCACATTTGATGAAAGCCCTGGTGCTATTAAATTCACAAAAACTTTAGTTAACAACATCAACATTGCTGAATCTAAAAGATATCCACCTGATGAATATCTTCATCCTTATAAGCCTTCTCAAAGGTATCAAACAGACAGCAATGAAGTGTCCTTCACAGAACCCTATGAAGTTCCTGATCCAGTTGTTCTTGAAACTGAAGTTTCATCTGACCAAAATGGTCAAGCTGATCTCAATGATCAATCTTCTCAAACTGATGAAATCTTGAATGATGATCAGTCTGAACATTAAAATCACGCAAATGATGAAAACCTCATTGATAATCTCCTAAGAACTAAAGATAGTCAGATCTCTAAACACTTATCCTATCCAAATGTAGAAGATACTTTAGTACAAGATACAATTCTAATTCCTAATCCTTCTTTATCCATTCCATCCATGACCTTTCCAACTCCTCAAGATAGATGGTCTCAGGACAAACACATTGAGTTGGTCAATATCATAGGTGATCCAGGAGCTGGAATGCTTACTTGAGCCATGGCTAGAGAACTTAGTGTTACTTTAGCTCATAAATGTCTCTTTGTATAATTTATCTCTAAAGAAGAACCTAAAAAGGTCTCTAAAGCACTACATCATCCTGTATGGGTTGATGCCATGCAAGATGAACTAAACTAATTTGCCAGAAACAAAGTCTGGACATTAGTTCCTGCACCTTATGGAAAAACCATAATTAGCTCAAAATGGGTATTCAGGAATAAAAGAGATGAAACTGGAATTGTCATCAAAAATAAGGCAAGACTTGTATCTCAAGGCTACATTCAACAAAAAGGCATAGACTATGATGAAACCTTTGCTCTTGTTGCAAGACTTGAAGCAATCATGATCTTTCTTGCCTTTGCCACTTACATGAACTTCATAGTTTATCAAATGGATGTTAAAAGTGCATTCCTCATTGGTAAACTAAAAGAAGTTTATGTCAAACAACCTCTAGGTTTTGAGAGCAGTGAGTTCCCCAACCATGTGTGCAAATTGGACAAAGCCCTTTATGGACTTAAACAAGCTCCAAGAGCATGGTATGAAACTCTCTCAACCTATCTCACTGAACACAAGTTTGTAAGAGGTAAGATAGACAACACTATATTTGTCTATAAAACTCAACTGATGTAATTTTGGTGCAAATCTATGTTGATGACATTATCTTTGGGTCCACCAGCACAAAATTATGCAAACAGTTTGCTAAACTGATGACTAAAAGATACAAAATGAGCATGATGGGTGTCCTTACCTATTTCCTTGGATTTCAGATAAACAATCTGAAAAAGGCATCTCAATCAACCAAGAAAAATATGTCAAGGATCTGTTGAAAAAGTATGACATAAATAGTTTATCAGTGAAAACTCCAAAGGTACCTCCTAACAAGTTAGGACCTGATCTAAATTAAAAAGTTGTAAATGAGACTTAGTATAGAGGTATGATTGGATCACTAATGTACCTAACTGCAAACATACCTGACATTTAATTCTCAACTTGTCGCTATGCAAGATATCAAGTAAATTCTAAGGAATCCCACCTTATTGATGTTAATAGAATCTTCAGGTACCTAAAAGGTACTCCCAGTCTTGGTCTATGGTATCCAAAGTGTTCAGGTTTTGACCTAAAAGGATACTCAGACTCTGACTATGTTGGATGCAACATGGACAGAAAAATCACTTCAGGTGCCTGTCAGTTGCTAGGAGGCAAACTTGTCTGCTGGAGTGCTAAAAAGAAACAATCTGTAGCATGTCTTTAACTGAAGCTGAAGATGTACCTGCTGCTGGATGTTGTGCCAACATACTATGGTTGAAGAGTTAACTCATTGACTATGACATCATATATGAAAAGGTACCCATATTTTGCGATAACACAAGTGCTATTTCAATTTCAAACAATCCAGTTTTGCACTCAAGAATAAAGCATATTGATATCAGATATCATTTTATTAGAGATCATATTCTCAAAGGGGACATTGAATTACATTTCATTCCCACTCAATATTAACTTGCTGATATCTTCACCAAGCCTCTGGATGAGCCAACTTTCAAAAGATTGATTGTTGAACTAGGTATGCTGAACATTGATTCAAAACCTAAACCTTCAGTACTGACTGAAGAAAAGTGAAGGTTCAGTGATTTCATCCAAATTGAACAATCTTTCATATGTTAAAATGTCAGTTCAGTTTTTGCATGTTACCTTTAGCTTGCTTAAGTGAAGTAACTGAGCAATCACACATGTCTCATTCATGGATTTGCATGAGCACGTATGGTTTTGTCGCCTTCGCTGGAGCAATGATATTGGTCACATCAAGAACTAGACAAAACTGCTTTATTTTCTTCAGTTTAGTTTACAAAACTTTTTGATCTAACTCTTTAACTCTATCGAGTGAAGTAACTGAGCAATTACACATGTCTCATTCATAGATTTGTATGAGCATTTGTGGTTTTGTCGCCTTCGCTGGAGCACTGGTGTAGATGAAGATTACAATAATCAGTTCAGCATAACATAACATCAAACCTGAACCTAGTTCAGTCTTTAAACATCAATCACAAGGTCAGATAAAAAAAACAAATGTGATTTTCAAAATTAATATAATTTTATCAAAATAATTTCCTTCCCAAAGAAGTTGTTTATTTTAAATATATTAAAAGAAGATATCCAAACGTTAGAATGACCTCACCATCTTTCTCTCACCTACTTTTTCAGTTGAATAGATGGTTTTTCACTGTTCTAGGTGTCAGAGACATGTTGTGCTGACTTTTATTAAATACAAATTTTAGCCCACATATTGAAAACCAACCCTAAACATTCCTCATAACGTCATAGCCTCAAATGACAGCTACAAATTCTCAAAGAAAAGATTGTAACTTCATCAATCATATAATCCGATCACACCAACTTCACAAATCACTTTTCACATTCAACTCATAACATCAAGAACACACACAAAAACTCAAACCAAATCAAAGCTTCAAAACCCTAAAATAACCAAAATGGTAGAATCATCATCACAAAACCCATCATCTTCAAACATAACTCCAAAGGAAGAACCTAATACTCAGGAAATACCTAAAAGCCCAAATCCTTTTCTTCTTGCAAATCGAGTTGACTTTTGATCAAATAATCTTTTCCACCAACAATGAGGTTGCCCTACTATACCCCATACACCCAAACTCTGAATATTTTGAGATTGTCTCAGACTTCATCTCAAAATGTTGTCTAAAAGAAGCATTTACTAAAGTACCCAACCAATATGTTGAATACTTAGCTGAGTTCTGGTATACTGCAAAAACCCTAAAAGACTCTAAGATATAGGTATCCACTCCTACAGGGGAATAAGAGGAGAGATAGGTATCACTACCTTTAGGAATGCTCTTAGAGCACATTACTTACCTCACTCAAGTAGGTATGTCACTCCGCCTTCCTTAGCAATTGTAAGACCATGGTTTGCAACGATTGGGTATAGTAGAGAAATTGGGGCTAAATGAACTCTTAAAAAGAGTTTTCTTCCTCATAGGTGGAGGCTACTGATGGCTCAGATCATTTAGTGTTTAGGAGACAAATCATGTGGCCATGATCAAATATCCAACAAGGATGCCATTATCCTTTATTTTTTGGCCAATGGGGGTGGAAATAGATTTTGCTAGGTTAATTTGGGAAGATATAATCCATAAGCTGAATAAGAAATCTAGGGAAAACATTATTACCTACCCAAGGTTTATACCTCTACTTTTGGAATACATGATGCCTGAGTATGATCGAGAAAACCTCACTATCAATCTCACTCAAGTCTTCAGTGTTCACAACTGGGCACTAAAGCTAAACCACCCTGAAGGACCTCCCTTCACTGATTATATGAAGGCCATCTGCAATAAAGATGTGTCTGTGGAATCCTAAGCTCCTAACACCTCCTCATAAACTAAGAAGAAGGTTACCCAAGGCAAAAAGCTTGGAGCTAGAAGTGGACTCAGAAGAAAACAATCTTCAAAACATACATCTGAGTCCAAGAGTAAGGCATCCAAATCTAAAATTGGCCAATCAGATAAAGAGACTCAGTCTAGTTCGGCCAAGGATAAAAGCCCAAGCCATACTTCACCTTCCATACCAGTGGTTGGTGAGATGCATAAAGAGGTAGAACAAGTAGCTGGTGGCCCAACATCTTTAGGGGCCACTAGTGAAGAAGGAGCCCACCCTCAGCTCAGTAGTGGTATGTCAGCATATATTATTATTGAACCTGTTTATTGAGCTTCTTTCATTTTCACTCTGAGTCTGCATTAGGATGTGATGCTTGAGTAGATTCCACAGCTGAAGCTGATCCTGGAATATCTGCTCCTAATGACTTCATACCTGAACAACAGGGTATGGATGAAGGAACCTAAAACTATTCACTTAATCACATATTTGCAAGGACTAATCCAAGTGTTCTTGTAGATCAAACAAAAACGGTTGGAGATGGGTTAAAAACTGCCTACACTAACTTAGGTACCAATAAGGAGTCAAGATTTGATGAAACTTCAAAGATAATAAAGACACTCATGCACGATACAAGATCTGCCTTCTTCGGTCCTGACTTCCCAATTAATGAACCCATCATTGTTTCAGATGAGAGTGACGAGGAGGAAACTCAAAGACATAAAGACACTCATGCTACCTCTCATGATGAACCTAAAGACACTTCAGTTCCACCTCCTCTATCTCCTAAATCAGTTTAACTTCAAGAATTGTTGGCTCAAGTTAACTTACTTTAATCCCAAAAGGACATGTTGCAACAATAAAAGGAAAAGGCTGAAGCAGAATTTTCTTTCCTTAAAGCTCGACCCTTATATCTAGATATCAACCAGCTTACTAAACTTATGGTAACCTCTCTGAAACCTAAACTTACCAAACTCTTAGCCTCACATGACTTTGCCAGCTGCTTACCAACCGAACTGAAAGACCTTTCCTAAAAAATCACTGAATTATCTAGAGACGTTAAAGAGCTAAAGAAGCATATTCGAGACATGGAAATTGAGATACCTTGGTACTTAAAAGAGATCCCAAAGAAACAGGAGACTTTCACTTCCACTATCTCTAGTCTTACCTCCTAGGTTGATGAACTGAAGACTATCTAATGGGAACTTCCAACATAGTTTCTTGTTTTGCCAAATCAAATTTCTTTAGTTCAAGAAAAGCTCAAGACTTTTGATGCACTTCTAAGTCTATTAAACAAGGTCAATGTCACCTTGAACAGGTCTGCAAGCCTCATAAATCAATTATCCCAAAAGGCTAAAGACAAAGGTGTTCCTTCAGCAGGCAAATTTAATGCTTCACCTGCTGAGGGGGAGAAGAACACATATTCAGCTACAAAGGAAGCAAGCCTGAAAAACAATTTGGTTGATCTTATGGGCATTGATGTGATGAAAGAGTAGCACAAAAAGAAGTTACTATATTATAAATACTGTGACAAGATGCTAAAAAGAAGGAAAACCCCTAAAATCACAAATTGTGATGTTCTTACCAAAAAATGCCATATCACACTAAAAGTATATAGGGAAGATAGGACCGATGAAGTCATCTCAAATTTTAAGGTCAGTGATCTACATCTAGCTGAATGAAGAAAGGTAGTACAAGCTTGTCCTGATAGGAAAGAAAAATGATGGAAGACCATCTATGGATTGATAAAGACAAGAATGGAATACCTTAATCAAACTGAAAAAGAACTAAAGATTAACTTCAACAAACCCTTCAAAGAACAAGATCCTCTGAATAAGCTAAATAATTTAACTAACAAGAAAAGGAAAAGAACTGATGAGTTAAAAGACCACTCCACGTCAACCAAGAAACACAAGTCATCGCTTCAGCATAAAGAAGAGGTTCATTGAGCAACAAGAACATTAAATGTTGTAATATTTTGTATTAGCTTTATCCTTTGTATTTGTAATGTAATGAAAGTTAATAGAAATGGTTATCAGTTATGTTGTTCAATTTATATCAGTTGTGTAAGAAGAAGTTGTTTTGCTCACTTACAACTGATTTTAACTTAGGCTATTTGTATATTCAAATAGGGGGAGATTGTTGGGTTCAGTTCCTGAGCCCTTTAGCCTCTCAGTAGATTTAAACATAAAATCCCCTAAGTATAGTCAAACTGAAGGATGTTCAGTTTGAGTCATTGAAGAAAAGCTTCAGCTCTAGTTCTTTGGGTACTTAGAAGATCAAGATCATCTTCACTTCGGTTTATGTGGCGATACAGAAACTGAAGATAAGACCTTAGCAAGAGCTTCAGTTCAGCTTGGTTGACAATTCTAAGCTGAACGATGTCTATCTCCTTAACAGAAGATTGAAACAAAACATTTCACTTCTAGAAGGTTTACAAGGCGGGAAAAAATTGTTTTATGTCAAAAGGAGTAAAGCAATCTCCTTGGGAATGACTAATTCTAAAGTTGGTATAGAAGTACAACAACTTTTCCTAAAGGACTGTACCTAGTACCTTAAAGCACGTTTGCATTAAATGATATCTCAACCACCCATTGGATGCATGGCACGCATACTAGGTTAACTTGTAAACCCTAATTCCTTTGCCTATAAAAGGAAATGGATATTGAGAGTAAATGTCATCTCTTCCAATTAATGTGATACACATTAAAGAGTTCATTTATCTCTCAAACAAACTGAACAGAACTGCTGAGGCTGAAGCTTCAGTTCTAGTCATAAGTAGTTTGTTTTCTTACTCTTATAACTTTAGTTAGAGTTTAAGTTCGAAAGAGATAACACCCCAATTGTCATTCAACCACCTTGTTATTCCGCAAGCAATGTGTGTCATAGAATCTTTATTTGATTCTAATAAGAACCTATACGTTGAAAAGTTACTTCTGTGTGTTTTAAACTTATTCTTTATATTGTTCATATATATCTGTTTAAAACTCACTTTGTTGCCATAGAATGTGATTATTTTAACTTGATAAACCTTATATGACATTCAAGGGGACCAACAAAAAATCAAACCCAAGTTACGTATATTTCTTCCCTTTGTATCCCAAGTACCTAAAACTCTAAAGAAATGATTTAGATCGAGCAATAAATGATCAAATATGCAAGATCTAAAGGGCTAAAAGACCCCTAAAATGTATGAAATTACACCTCATCACAAAGCCCTAACTCTGATACCTTATAAAGAATGGTAAATCAGAGACAAGCACACAATAACGAACTTAACCAACCCACCCTTACTATAAATCTTTTAAGACCTAACCGACGGTTGTCCCCAAACTGGTTCAACTAACATACTTTGAAATAATAGTCCCCAATCTTGATGCTATCAACCTTACTTACAAAGAACACTTAACAACATAGATCAAATAAAGAGACTGATCATGAAACGATTTAGAGAGAAAACAAAATAGACGCTGAAATAATGAGAAACCCTGGCTTGAATAGGATCTTATATAAAAGCTAATTACACATTGGCCCATTGACTTCAATCTTGAGCATAACTGACACAAACCTTAAAACTTGAAACATTTTTTATAGTTTAAGTCCCTTCACTCTATAACCAAGAAATACATAAGAAATAGTTGACCATATTTAAGTTTGACCATTTTATTTAACAAAATTTAATCCCTTGTAAAAATCTCGTGCGTGCATAGAACTTATAACTAGTTTACTTATGGTTGTCAGGATCGTGATCTTGATTTTAGAATATTACGAATTTGCGATACTGCAAAGCAAAAACGATCTGGATCTTACATAGGATATTTGTAAGCTTAAGATCTTATAAGATGTCGATCTTGAACATAGGATCTTAAGATCTACTAGAATCTGATCTTACATTTCTCAAACCACAAACTAAAAAACTACAAACTTATGGGTTGTGTTTGTATAATAAAAAACATGTTAATCTTCTTAAACATTTCATAATTATAATAATTATGAACAACATTTATATAAAATATCAATATATAATTATTTGTAGATTTGTATAATATTACAAAGACTATTACGAAAATGACATCATGGTAGGATCTTAAGATCCTGATCCGATCTTACGATCTCAATCTTTCAAAGACTAAAATGATATGTGATAGGATCCCGATCTTAAGCTGTTCTTTCATTTCTATAAACTAATCGAGTTGTTCTTTCTTTTAATTATATCTATAATTAATATGAAACAAGTTTGTCAAGATCGTGAGAAAACTCGTAAGATCGTACGATCTTACGTTGTTAGCCTCAAAATATGAGTCAAACATGGAAGCTTTGGTCTCTATTTAGTATATGCTGTAATAGGCTAAGTTAGGGGTATCGGGCTCATTTTTCTAATCAAATCTTGTAACCGTTATGGGCTAAAGCCCAAGTTAACCCGAGCCAGACCCATGATCAATACCATTCGACCTATTAGGCTAACTATAGTCAGCCCCTATAATGGTATAAATACCCTATCCAAGGATAAAGAGGGTGTTGGTTCCATACATTTGTAACACACACTTGTTTTGTAATCATCCAAACACCTCTCTTTTCTCTCTTTCTCTTTTCTTTCCTTCCCTCTTCTTCTTGCTTATTTTCGGCTTATTTATGCTTAAGATATAAGTGATTATGCTTTAGTTTTGGGATAAAATTTGGTATCATACGCCACGGGTAGGTTGGTGATTTGTGGTTTTGTTGTTTGGGCTTATTCAACAGCTATTATAAGCTTATACGACATTCGACTTATTTTCTGTCTTATTATTTTTGTCTAAAAAGTTATATCTTTTCTATCTAAAACCATATCTAGCTTAAGAACATGCGTATTTCGTAGCTTATAAGTGGTAAAATAGCTTTTCTATTAGCTTATTTAGTTTATTTGACTCTCGGTCTATTTTTTTCTTGTTGTTGATTTAGTGTTAAAAAGTACCCCCCCTCGTCCCATTTTTATTGTCCACGTTTCCTTTTTGGGATGTCCTAATTTAATTGTCGACTACTAAAAATAGATAGGGAAGTTTAATCAAGTTTACTATATTACCCTTGTTTAAAATTATTATTGCAAACTTTAAAAAAGGCTTTAATTAATTAGCTAAGGGTAAAACTGGCATTTTGTCAAAAAGTAAGAGAGAGAAAGTAGTAATAAATGCACTTTTATTAACTGTGTATTTTTTGTCGGGAGACAATAATTTTGGGACGGATGGAGTAGTATGTGTTTCTCTAGATTTGTTTTTGCTTATTAATCTAGGTATTCACAGCTTATTATTTCATTAAAACAGCTTATTCTTGAAAAAAAATGGGTTTAGAATTTTTGAATCTCGCTATTTGACACAAAGATTAGGCGATTTGTTTCTCTAGACCGCGGTTTGACACAAAGATTAGGCGATTTGTTCAGGCTATCTACGCGGTTTGAGCTAGTATTTGCGCGATTTGAGCTTAACTTTCCAGCTGTTTGATCTCTTATCTCCGTGATTTGTGTATCATTCCTGCGGTTTGAGTACACTCTGACAGTCGATTTGAGTAAACGACAAGGCGATTTGACAGCATCCAAACAGGCGGTTTGACACAGTTTTCCAAGCGATTTGATCAACAAGCTTCAAGCGACTTAACAACACAGGTTCACGCACTTTGATAACATTAACCATGCGGTTTGATTTACTCATCAAGCGATTTGAATCATTCTTCAAGCGGCTTAACAGAAACCTTAATCAAACGGGTTGTTACTTACAAGAGGCGATTTGATTCATTCAAGCAACGGTTTGACAGGGTTAAAGCAGCGATTTGATTCATAAGTGCAACGGTTTGAGGTCACATAGATTTAAGAGGCGATTTGACCATAGACAGGAACTTGTAGTTTCAAAATAAGAATCCCTAACTGAATTTTACCATTTCAGTCCCTCAAGTCAAAACATCATTCACCATTTATCTTTTGCTACTTATACATCAACCGTTAACCCTCAAAACTTAACTACATCTCATCGTTAGTCCTTAGCTACTTAAACAACAATCGTTAGTCCTCTAATTCATCAATCATTATCACAACGTCAAGTGCTTCGATTACAACAACGATTTCAACAACAACAATCCACAACAACAATCACTTTACCTATTTAAGATCCTAAAATCATTATTCACTTCAAAACACATCAATCATTCATCATGACTACTTCATCAAACAACAGTTAAATGCATAATGACATCATAGAAACTGGTTGGGGTCACTATGCACAATGAAGTTCTTGATTCATCAGATACATTTACACGAAAACAAACAAAGACCAGCTCAGACATTGCATTAAACAAGGTCCCTACAAGTTAACTGAATTTGTTACTGAAGCAGCTCCACTAGATGGTGATCAACCAGGACACCTATGTCGGGTTGAACAAGAAACTTATGCCAATACTAGTCCAGAGAACAGAAAACTTATTGATGCTAAAGCAATTCACATGATACTCAAATGAATTAGTGATGACATATACTCAGCAGTGGATGCATGTTCTACTGCTATGGAAATGTGGCTTTCCATTGAACGATTGCAACAAGGAGAGTCTATAAACAAACAAGATGTGAAGACAAAGCTGTTTTGGGAGTTTGGTAAGTTCACTTCAAGCGATGGGAATCAGTTGAGTCATACTACTCAAGATTCTACAAGATGATGAATGAGATGGTAAGGAACAAGCTGAAGGTAGACACCATGCAGGTGAATGTTTAATTTCTACTATAACTTCAACCAAAATGGTCAAGGGTTGTCACAATTGTCAAGCAACAACAAAACTTAGACACTGTTTCATATCATAGACTCTTTGACATTCTGAAGCAACATCAAAATGAAGTTAATGAAATCCATGCTAAAAAGATTGCAAGAAATGCCAACCCACTCGCACTTATTGTTGTTGCTGCTCAACATCATCCAGATAATTACTCTCCAAATACTTACTATCAAGCACCAAAACCTCACATAACCCATACATCATCCTTAAGACACAAAACATCAACCAGATCTCATGCAACTACCGAAAACAAAAGCAAAGAGATAGCTAAACAAATTACACCTCCATCTGAGTCTGCATCTGAAGAAGACAGTGATCCAGAACAGGCTCAAAGAGATAATGATATGCAGAAAAACTTAGCACTCATTGCAAAGTACATCAAAAACATCTACAAACCTACCAAGAACAACCACAGAACTTCATCAAACACCAGGAACAAGACAGTGGATACTTCTTCAAGATCTGGGAATGACAGGAAAACTGGGCAGTTTGGGAATGAGATAACAGTGACAGTTGCTGGGGCAAGAGAAAAAAGAGGTAATCATGTGGTTCAGTAGACTTGGATACAATGTTTTAATTGCAAGGAGTATGGACATTTTGCTAAGGAGCGCAGGAAAGCAAAACGGGGAAAAGACTATGAGTATCACAAAGAGAAGATGATGTTATGCAAGCAGGATTTAAAAGGTGTTCCGTTAAGTACTGAGCAGGAAGATTGGCTACATGACACTAATGATGAGCCAGATGAACAAGAATCAGAAGCACATTACATGTACATGGAAAAGATCCAGGAGGTTCCAACTACTGATTCAGGACCTACCTATGACGTTGAGCCATTAGAAAAGGTACATTTAGCTGATAACTATAATGTGTTTGCCACTAACAGACAGCATTCTGAGCAACCTGAATCCATTAATGACACATATGTGGTGGAAACGGTTGATAGTAATGTCACTCCTGATTCATTAGATATGTGTGATAATGAAGAACAAGTTGACCAAAATGATGAAGAACTTGAGGATGAACGTGTGTTGCTTACTTCTTTAATTGCCAATTTCAAACTTGATATTGATGAAAACAAAAAATCTCAAAAGCAATTAAAGAAAGAAAACACGTCTCTCACTCAAGATCTTAAGTAAAGCAAACAAGATCTTGAGAAAAGCAAACAATATCTTGAAATAAGCAAACAACATTTTTCTTATTGCAAAAGTGAGCTTGAGAAGTACAAGATCCTCCAAACAAATCACAAAGACAAAGAGAAAGCTGAACTTGAATATGCAAAAGCTCTTGGTTTATTAGAAGAAACTAAACGACTACATAATAAATCTGTAAAAACTCAATCATATACAACTTTTTGTGTTAAAGAAGAAAATGCCAAGCTTGTAAACCAGATTTCTGCACATGAAAGTAAGATTTCTCAAATGTTGAAGGAAAAAGAACAAATGAAAAAGGATTTTAAAGAACGATAAAATAAAGACATTGACAAATTGATTGCTTTGGAAAATCAAATAAAGTTTTTAAATAACATTGTTTATAAAACCAGTCAATCTGTTCAAACCATGCATATGCTGACTCCTAAACCGAGTTCGTATTATACTGGTCTGGGCAAAAGCAGTTTTACAAATCCTTTGTACCTCAAAAAAGCTCAAAAGGAGAAACCATGTCTTTACAATGTCAAATATGATAAGAATGATCTTGCGAATTTATTTGCTCCCGAATCTGATGAAACAATTCATCTTGTGGAAGAGAGTAGATCAAAGTTATGTAAAACTATGGTTAAACTATTTGATTACACCAAGCAAAATAGTCTTTAAAAACTTTTTATACCTCGAACTGAAAAGTCTCGTGGGCAGTTGTTTTTTGCCAATGAAGTAAGAATGAACATTTTCAGAAAAAACAAACAACTAATTTGATAAAATTGAATATTTGCCTGCTAAAGCTTCAATAAAACCAAGTAAGCGAACATTTGATCATCTTATGATTAACATTGAAAATATTTGATCTATTGTTGAATTAAACTAGAAAGAACGTGTTAAAAACGAATTGCAAAATCTAATCACTCACGATGTCAAATTGCTTGTTAAAGACATGTTGATTCCTCTTGCACAAGACACTAAGTCAAATGCATCACTTTTTGAAACATATCTTAAAACGG
>BQNB010001118.1:0-21962 GCA_026074375.1 Tanacetum coccineum
GAAAGACAACTCAAACTTAATTTCTGGACGAAATTCTTTTAACACGGGGAGACCGTGACAATCCACATTTTCAGGTCATTTTAAGTCAATAAACTCAAAATTATTTACTTTGAACCTTTACGTGTTTACTTTTAATTTTAACCGTTAAGCCAAATCACGTAAACCAAAAATCAACAATTAACGTTAACCGGCATTAAACAAATAAAAGTTTACGTCAAACAAATGTTATATAATTATTACGAAGGTAATTTATAACTTTTCATATTTTATTTTTATACTTTACGTAAAACGCTTACGTTTCGCGTTATAAGCTTTCATGCATGCATGTAAACTATACCACATTTAACAATACCCTCAATATTTATACCTTATAAAAAAAATTAACATTTCCCTCCCCCAAATCATTACCCAACCGGTTACTACATTCATACACAAAACAATACACATTTTCTAGTATATACAATATACCATTCTAGTAATACCATGTACCCAAAATATCTAGCAAGTACCAAGTTGTCAAACCAACTCTCACCCGCTTTCTTACAAACCTACACCCCCTCTCCAATACTTTACAAACATCAACCCCCTCCTTTTTAGTGATTGCGTTTCCTAGATATTTTGCTAGCTAGTCTTTATATTCACTTCACTACTTGGCATTCTTACTCATTTGATAACTAGCAAACCACAAAAATACTCTCTTTTCTCTTCTCCTAGCTCACGGCTGACAAACAACCATATAAACTTCCATTGTCTCCCATTTTTTTTATATTTCTAGCTTTCAAGGGTGTTCAAGGTTCATTTCTAAGGTGTTTGCAAGTTTGGGTTTCAAGAATTAAGTTAGGGTTTCACTTATTTCAAGTTGGGTTCGTATAAGTTTTTGGGTTAAAAATCAAAGCCTATGGTTTCTTTGTGTGCATCATTCTTTGTAAGCATACCCTATCTACTCTTTTGATTTTTATACATCTTGATCATGATTGTACATGTTTCTATACTTTTATTATTTTTATTTTCACATGAACATCTTGATTATAAAGTTATATCACCACCTAGTAAATTTTTATAAAGGTTTATGATGTGTCTTGCGACTACTAGTTTTAAATTTATAACACGATTTACCGGATAAAGCTAAGAACATACGGGCAAGTATGACCCTTTCGTATGTACTTAGTTTGTTGTGGTAAGCCGAGGTCGTTCACTAGGATTTGAGTGTTTTCAATTGTGAAGAATCTATGTAACAATAAGCTATATGAAATTGGTAAAAGGATGTCACAAGCCAAGATACCATATAAGCAACAATTAACATGGATATGATGATTATGCAAATTCAATAAGTAAAAGACAAAACTTGTTTGGATTAGTTCATAATACTTGGATTGTTCATATGAGGATGATTTTGACAAATCGATTACAAGTTAAGAATATGATGGTGACAAATTCCAATATTTGATTCTAAAGTGTATAACCCACGTGTATGATCATAAGACAATAAAATCAAGCATTAAGCCAAATCAACCAATTTACGATTATGTTTATTTAATACGTTTGATTCGCGGTTCATTTCATAAACTTGTTAACAATCACACCCGGGTTTCTTTGCATAATTAAGCCACTAAAGAAATGGTCAATATAATAGATAATCATCCATAGACAAAATTATTATAACTAGTTGAATGATGAAAATCCTTTCGACCTATGAAATCACCAACAACTAACCAAGCATGATAAGCAATCGAAACTCAAGCACAAATGTATCTCAAATATAACATGAAATTGATAAAAACCATAATCAAACACAAACAATCCTTATATCATAACATAATCTAAACAAGTGTATACATGACTACTCTATGATTATTCAACAAAACCCAAAGTTTCAACAATCATAAACATTTTGGAAATAAAAAAGTAGATTACCAAAGTATGAGCAACTCTTAAAGCCTCAAATTGACTACAAGCTTCGTACCAACCAGAAAATGATACCCAACACCTTCCTTGATGTTCTTGATCACTACTTCTGGAAATGGTAGAGGTTTTGAGGTCTTTGGGGGGGTGATAATGGTGTGGAAATTCGTTCTTAAGGGTGGAGGGGAAGTTTTGATGGTGTGAAGAAGAGATAATGGTGAGTTGATGATGTAAAACTAAGCCATGAGACTCCTTTAGATAGTAGTAAGTGCCCTTGGTCACGAAGCAAGTTTCTTTAGCTCCAAAGGTCATAAACATGCAGGGAAATCAGGTCTAGAAGGTTCTTGATCATTCATGAGTGAGTTGGCACATTAAAACCTTCATTAAACATGACATGGGGAAAACTTTTTCCTTTAGCCGCCTGACAAAATACCCTAGCTGGCCAGCTCCTCATCTTTGGGAAAAAAGTGGTTTGCTTCAAGTTGTAGCACTTCCTTTTAGCTTTCTGTGGCTGCTTGAATCAAGTAAAACGGAGTTCGTATGCTCTAGTTACGGCCAAAATGGTGAATGTGTGTCGGAAACAACAATACTTCCAATATTTCTTCATTTTAACTTCTTTTGTTCTTTTCTTTCTCGTTTCCCATCTTGAGATTTATTCTCGAGCGTTTGGACCACTAATTGATGACTTTGTATTCACGAATATACTCCATGAGACTTTCATTTTTCGGTAATTCTTCGTACATGCACAAATCTTCGTTTTCTCTCTTTTCTTGGTCGTTTCTTCACTTTCTTAATCTTGGCTAGCTACAAACATATAACTCCAACTTTGTGCAATATTAGTAGCAAAATCACGTTAAATTAACCAAATAACATGTACAAAAACCATGATAATGCTCCTAAAACCATACTCAATTTGAGCGTTATCAAATTCTCCCACACTTAAACTGTGTTTGCCCTCAAGCAAATCTAAGAAAAGAAACAAAAAGAAAATATCTAAATGACAAAATAAAGGAAAAAAGAAAAAAAACTATTATTATTATTATTTATTTTGAAAAATTCGATAATATTTTTGGTTTTTTTATAAATAAGCGCAAAAGGAGCAACCCCCCCAACATTTAAGGGTTAACGCTCCTAAAACCATACTCAATTTGAGCGTTATCAAATTCTCCCACACTTAAACTGTGCTTGCCCTCAAGCAAATCTAAGAAAAGAAATATAAAAGAAAAAAGAAAAAAAACTATTATTATTATTATTTATTTTGAAAAATTCCATAATATATTTGGTTTTTTTATAAATAAGCGCAAAAGGAGCAAGCCCTCCCCTCCCCCCCCCCCGACACCACCCGGCCCCCCCCCCCCCCCCCACCCCACCCCCCCCACCCCCCCCCCCCCCCCCCCCCCCCCCCCCCCCCCCCACCGCCCTAACAGCCCCCCACAACCGCCCCCCTCCCCCCCCCACCCACCCCGCCCCCCCCCCACCACCCCCGCCTCCCCGCACCCCCCCCCCCCCAACATTTAAGGGTTTGCTTGTCCTCAAGCAAATTAAAGAAAAATAAAATCCACATGGTGCACAAGAATGTTTAGGAAAAATGTGATGTAAATCTACCAAGTACAAGTACGAGATAAGATTCATCGTTTTAAGCTTTTGGTGAAAAACCGAGATGTTTGACAATACCCAAAGGTTTTCT
This sequence comes from Tanacetum coccineum, assembly GCA_026074375.1. Taxonomy (NCBI): domain Eukaryota; kingdom Viridiplantae; phylum Streptophyta; class Magnoliopsida; order Asterales; family Asteraceae; genus Tanacetum; species Tanacetum coccineum. Next base: position 3,590 of record BQNB010001118.1, read on the forward strand.
TGCTTGATTAACATTTCTAAGCACCTCACGAAGAAGGAATGAAGTATAATTCACTCAATACTCATTATTTAGGTGGTGGAGTATATAAGAGAAATCACACTCATAGCTCAATCGTGACCAAATTTATCACCATAGACTTGTATAAGAAACAAAACAAAAATCGATGGGGCATAAGTACTAAGTGTACACATCTAAAGAGGACTTTTATTGGGGTTGTAATGTTAGGCTTTAGGTTAATAAAGGGTATGGATAAGTCATGGGATAATTTATTAGTGGGTGAATTACAAGAACATATAAGTCAAAAGTCTAAAAACCAATGTTGCTAGTAACCGAACAATCCGCAAACCCGTAAATGATTATAGCTACAAACTTCTCTTCACCTATCGATAACCACATATATATCACGTCTTAGCACATTGGGTAATCGATATCCAAATATACTTCATCTTCTTTCATCTTCATAATAAAATAGCACATTGGCTATAATTGTCATCACTTTTTTTTTTACTTTTTTTTCTCGATGACTTATTCTTTTTGTTCTTTTGATTTTTTAACCCCCCTTTCATTTTTTTCACATACATCAAACTCCCCCACACTTTGCATAAGCATACACCATAAAAAATACATTAATGAAGCCGTCCCTCTCCATCTTTGTCGGAATGGCACACAAGGATAACAAAGTGTGGAATAACTAATAATCATAAAAAACGATCCAATATACCAAGCAACTAGCAACCCACCATTTAGACTTTGACAAGGGGTTAGGCTAAGGTATAGGGGTTATATATTTTTATTTTTGCTTTTTTTAGTAGATGTAACAAAGAAAAGATTAGCTCGGAATGTGTTCTAAGGATATCTAGCACTAAAAGTGAGTGCTAACAATTGGGTTAATATGTGTGGTTAGCTAATTAGTGTAACTAGCTAAAAATAAATATGAAAACAGAAAAAGGCTATTTTGGGTTAAATCCTAAGGTGCCTCTTTATCACGCATATACACTTATATCACACAAATGTGATCTCACTGCGGTCTGGTAATGATTTGCAAGCACAAGTTCTAGAACAAATAAAATCACCAGCACACTCATAGCAAAAAGATCGAGCATAAAAGATGTATGCTATATGAAATAGGCTCAAATCCTCATAATTTAGTGGAAAGGGCTATAATATGTGCTAGCAAATGTCATCGATCTTAGAATGGATTGCAATATTAACCGGAACATATCTCGAATTTTTCAAAATTATAATATTTCACCAGTGAATGATCTAGTTATTCTAATATGTTATCCTAAAAGCGTGGAAACAACTAGATCACAAGGGCAAACAAGTCTACACAAATTTTAAATTGGTCTAAAAATTGGAAGTGTTAAAACCGGTCACGTTTCTCCTATTTACCTCCACACACTTAAGTTTTGCATTATCGTCAATGTGAAAAATAAACTTCACAGTATGTAAAAATAGGGAAACTAAATAATAGTTCAAGAGAAACGAAACTCCCCGGGCAAAGCAATCACGATCGAACTCCATATGATAAATGCTACGCAAAAGCTAGCATAAGCTTGTGAGATCAATCGATTTTTTTTTCTCTAAGCATCCTCCTCCATTACCTAGCTGCAATTTATTCAAACAAAAACAAAACAAACAAACATACTACAAACAATAATATATTAAACATTATGAGCATGTGACACCCCCACACTTAAGATTTCACAGGTTAAAAAACATTTTATTTAGAGGGTGTACATGTTTATTCAAAAATAAAACAAAACACACAAACAATTAAAAGGGACTCGATTGCCTCCTGAGAAGCGCTTAATTTATTTCAGAGTCGTTAGCTAGACTCTTCCCCTAGATTTAGGATTCTTTGATGATACGGTTCAGATGAGGAATTTCAATTGGGTGCCATTGATAGTAATAATCATTTTTGTTGTGAGGAACCACTTTGTCATTCAGCTTCCGTTCTTTGTTGGGTTCCTTGGGCATACCCATGTCATCCTTCTTGATCTTTGGCTTCCTTCCAATTCCAACACCATCAATTAATTTTAACTCCTTGTCACCAACATGATTCGATAATACATCATCTGCAAACGTCTTCACATTCGTGTATGGGATATTCACGATGCAATCCTTGAGATAATGTGATACGGTTGGAGAGTTAGATTTGATTAGGCTTAGGTTTGGCATGGTTGGAATAGGCTGAGTCTCATCCTTCTCAATAAGTTTAACATCACCCTTATCATTCTCGTTTTAGATTGAGGGTGGTTTGTAGACAAATTCATGTCTCGGTTTGGTATTTGTGGTACGAGGAAGGGATTTAGTACACAAGTTTTTTTTCTTCTAGAAACTCAAATTTCCTCTCTAAGTTTTCGATAATCGCTTGACGATTTCTTAATCCTTGATTGATTCGATTTTCCAATTCAACCACCTGGTCTTTCATACGTTCACTCGCTTCTATCTGACTAGCCATCCACTCTCGCATCATCTCCCCCGGTAAGGATTTAGGTATTTCAAAATATAGCGATGGTTGTGGGAGAAAAGTATCAGCTTATAAAAGCTTCTTGTAAAATCCAAGAATCTGGACTCAACTAGGGTATGAATAACATTGATTGATTAAGCACAGCGGAATATGAAATAAGAATACAATCAACATTACTAATAAGGTTTTCTTTATTCAAACATGATAAAGAAACTAACTAGCTAACTACTAAACATGCTTTCTAAGCGTCTAAACTCTCATTGGAGAAGTCTGCTATGAAAAAATGAATGCCCCTAACCTAGACGCCTACCCCTCTTTATATACTAGAGGGGTTAGGGTTTACAAGACAAGATAAGATCAAAAATTAGGAAACTATAAATCAGCATTAAATACTATTTGTCTAATCTTCAATCAGCATTAATGTTGATCTTTATCTTTTAGCTGAGCATTAAATACTGTTTGACTAATCTTCAATCAACATTAATGTTATTCTAGCTTTGTCTTGTAGGTCCTCCATCTTTAATATGTTTTGTCATAATCAACTCAAAGTATAATTCCCAACAATCTTCCCCTAGTTGATAATGACAAAACCAATAAGCACAAGCTTCCCCTGAAGCTAATATAGATGAAGAACTTCCCCTGAATCCATGCACTCTTCCCTTTTTTGTCATAATCAAATAGGAGTGCATGTAGATGGTAAATAAACAATAAGCTTCCCCTTAACATGTTTACCATCTCTTGAATCATGGACTTAGTAGGCTCCAAGCAGCAAATTATCAATGATGAAGAAAAACGAATAATACGAATTTGTTGAAGAAGTTGAATTTCCCAAACTTGTGTCTTATATCCTGTTTATCCACATGACGTCGAGTCTCATACCTGCTATGTATAAGTAGACCTATGTCTCTTGACAAAATCCTCATTCCTCTATTAAATGAGACACTGAGCACAATAACGTAACTCCTTAAAGTGATAGCAAATGTACGTAGTAAGCATCATAAGGTAGATCGTACACCTTTGCTAGATTCATCAAGTCTTCGTCACCGCCTTATAATCACGAACAAGTTATCTTAAAGGTGACCACTCCTTTAAGATATGATAAGAACACAAAACCTGTGAAAATCAACTACAACATCAAATAAGTAATAATCAAATGTCTTCTTCAAATAATCTCCAAAACGAGCCATAAACATCATCATCGTTCAAGATCCAAACGCGTCCAAAACCCAAAATGTGTGTGTCATCCGATATCGGCCAACGCTAGCGGTACAAACTAGCTATATCGGACAAAGCTACCCGTACAAACCAAAACTGTCATTAGTGACCATATTTCTGTCTCAAATCTGTCACTAAAGCTGTCACTGACTGTTGCTGAGTGGTTGCAAAACTGTCACTGATCTGCACTTTCTTCAACCAGCACAAACGACCAGTAGGAATGTAACACAACCAATAGAAACCGTTTGAAGAGCCAGCACAAATCGTGAACTACCAGCAGTAACCGACATACAACCAGGAGTAACCACGAGCGACCAGTAGTAACAATGAGCAACCAGTAGGAACACCATATACCCAGCAGGAAACGAAACAACGAGTGTACATGGCAGTACTAAACCCGAAGCAGCAGAACGAATAGTATAACACATCATAACCACGTCAACAATCAGCGGCACTTTGGAATATGACATGAGCCCATAGTGAATAGCCCAATGACGAATATAAACTCATGAAGCAGAATAAATCATGTCCTAATAATCAGGGATTCATAATATCAAAAATTTATGGAAATAAAATCCTATTCCTTAAATTTAGTATCAAGACCCCAACTACTTTCAAAAATCACGGACTTTTCCAAACGACAATAACGCCATGACGTATTAAATCCCATGGCATCCGTATTCCATATATACATCATGAAATCTCCAACCCAGCTGTATCATCATCAAAACTAATCTGCTCATGTACCATTCAAATAATATCATATATACAAACCTGTTGTACCTTTGAATATATGTGAAGATGTCATTATATGACCACCAACAATCTTCCTGCTGCTATACCATGCCCAGATCATCGACCAGAAACATGTATCATTATGTTACACAAACCAGAAAAACCAAAACCTGTATCTAGTTCCTGCTGCCCTTTCATAGCCTGCTGCTGCTTCTACTAGGGTTTATAAAAACCCTAATCTTTTCATTTTTGTGGTTCAAGCAACAATAAACAATACGAACACGCCATAATCCGAACACAAACAGATCCAAACATACATAATCTCTTCTTTTTCTGAAATAGTGCTTACAAAACATGCTTATTACATCTCAGTTATGGATCATTGTTGGTCCCAGACCTACCTCCCCATAACCGCCCATTGATCCATCTCAGATCAAATCACAACAATAATAATAGGGTTTGAAAAAACAATCTAAAAAACAATTAACGAGCACGAAATTTAAATGCACAAAAATTGAAAACGTGAGCTAAAACTGAAATTTAAAATCTAAGGCACTACTTTTAACAAACTTTTTACCTAAAAATCACAAATTTAAAAAGAAAATTTTAAGAAAAAGAATTGGAATTTTTTAACTATTTTTCTATTTTATATGAATTTTTAAAGAAAAATGATTTACTAAAAATAAACTTTTTCTAAAAATTATCACTAAAATTTTACTTTTATTTTTCAAAAATACTAGATTTAAAAAGAAAATTTTCACAAAAAGAATTAAAAATTTTCAACTATTTTTCTATTTTCTATGATTTATTTAAGAAAAAGATATTATCTAAAACCTATTTTAATTCCTAGAAAATACAAATTTTACTGGAAAAATAAAGAAAAATACTTTTTAACAACTAAAAAGGTGCAGAAATCTAAAGGTATAAAAACGCCTAATTTTTATAAACTAATTGAACCTTAATTTTGCCAATTAAAATCTAAACCCTAATTTTAATAAACTAATTTCAAAAATATTAAAACTATTTTATTATACCTAAAAGACTAGGGTAGAAATTGTAAAGACTGAAAGTAAAGGGTAGGCGGGGTAACTGGTTGAAATTTACACTATAGTGAAAACGTGTAACCCTAGACTATGGATAATATACAAAACAGACCCTACGATTTGCTTATTTTTGGCTTATCTAAAAAATGAGAATAAGCAAAAACTTAAAACTACAAAGTTGTTAATGAGCTTATTCTCTACAACTTTAATAAAGGCACTTGTAACTTTTAACAACTGAATAAGCTAAAAATTAAGCATTTAAAACTGTGTTACAGTAACTAGTCTTTTCTTAACTTTTTCAAACTTTGGCTTATTACTTGCTTATTTCTAAATGAAAATGAAAACTAAAAGTTGCTAGATAGAGCTTAAGATGTGTACTATAGATTTCTAACAAGTAATAAGCTAAGAGTAAACAAAATTATAAAAAGATTTGCTATTGAAAAGTGAAAGGTTTAGCTTATAACTGAATTTAAGCTTTTCCTAATAAGCTATCTAGCTTATTACTAATCCTTAGAAGCTGAATTTTTGGAAATAAGCTAAACTATAGACCTTGAATAAACCTAGATAAAAGGTTTTTAACAATTACAACTAGAAATGAAAACTCTAGAAGAAATAAGCTATTAATCTAATCTGCTGCTATTCTACTTTTGCAGGTTTGAATAAGCTATATTAAAAGCTTAAAAATGAAAACTAAATGATGACTTTTAAAAAGCTAATAGAGTGCTATAAGATTGCTTAAAACTAAATCCTAACTCCTAATCATAAGGGCTAAAAGAATCTAAAAATTTATAAGCAACAACAGTTAATACTTCTGTTTGCTGATGCAATTGGCCAAAGCTTAAGTGCAGGCCAAATCTCTTAACCTAAAACTCATATACTCACTCACTAAATGTATCTAAATATGCATTATCTATAATTGAACACTAGAATGCCTTGAACCACTAAACACTAAAACTACTTAAACAAGAAAACTGCCCTGGTGCTAGGAAGGAATACTTAAACTCTAAACTTTTAAATTCTACTAACTAATTTTCAAAACCTGTTTAAAACTCTATAAATTTGTGAAACTCAACTATGCAAAGTGCTTTAACAAGATTGTGTTGACTTTTTAAGTCAAAAATGCATTAATCCAAACACTCTTACTGTCTAAACTAATTTCTCATTAAAATCTATTTAAAAGCTAAAGCTGCCAAAACTTTATATCTACTCTTAGTAAAACTAAACTATCTAAGCTATTTTAACTCTAAAATGCCTAGCTTATTAATAAGAAATAGCTAGTTTATCAGCTAGCCTATTACTACTTAATATGACAGAATTAAAAGATTAAGTCCAAATTGATTCTAGTTACAATTATTTAAAGACATTTAAAACTCTAAACTAACCTAGTAATTCTAAGCATGATTAAGCATTCATAAAGATAATACAATAAGCTAAATGAATAAGCTAAATGCTACAGTGAATTATAAGAAATGAAACCTAAAATTGTAGTCTCAGAAGCTATAGGTCACTCTTTCTGAGTAAGTGACCTCAAATCAAAACCTATATGGCTCCTAGCCTCTAAACCTTTAAGCTTTTAAGCTCAATAAGCTATATGTAGCTTATTATTCCATAATGCTTCCAATTTGAACTCAATTGAACAATGTTGAACACTAATTGACAAGTAAGAGCATTAAAAAGCTTTCAGTAATTTTTGAACAACTTTTGAAGAACAAATTCAGAACAAAAGCAAATGGAATAAGCTAATTTGAGCTTATTACAAGCTTAATAGCTAAAAACAGCTTTAAACATGAAAATTTGAGCACAAATACAACTGAACTTTTTATTGCTTTTAAAAAGGAAAATACAAGAGAAGAACAAGTAATAAAGCTAAATTGACAGATTGAAATGCTTAATTGAAAACAATGAATAGTACACGAAACATGAAAAGAGAAAATTACAAATTTAACTGAAATAAAACTAAAACTGCTCACTAACTAACTCTTAAACTGATCGTTTAAGCTTCTATTTATAAAGGCAATCCATGAGAAGATGAAATCTTGTTCACTTATAGCCGTTGGATCTTTAAACTTGATTTTTCAGCTTTGATCATTGAATCGATGAGTGTGGTTTTGAGAAACCAATTAGCAGTTGACAAACACGTGGTCCTCAAATGACGTGGGGAGGGTTTAATACGAGGTTACATTGAGTGTAGAGGAGCAGGGAAAGTGATTTAAGGGAGATGGGTTTTTGCGAAATTGGGCGGGAAAATCTGTTGGAGAGGTGGTTGGGAGAATTTGACCGCGTGTGTATATTTTGAATCTTTGGTAAAATTGCAAAACCAGTCCTTGTGTTTCATTTCCCAAATGGTAGTGCAAAATAACTTTCGGTTTTAACAACTTTGACCCTTGTAGTTTATAACTCCTTTTTCCTTCTTTATAAACCAACTTTTATCTTTTACATCTTTGGTCCTTGGCACTTAGGAACTTCCAAATGAGCCCTTAAACTTTGAAAACTTGTCAACATTGGTCCTTTGACTTTCATTTTGGCTTTCTTCCTTGTATCGGGCTGATCCGGCTTTAGATTGTCTTTCATTTTTCACTCTTGTCTTGTCTTTTCCGTTTCTTGTCAGTTTTTGATAGTTTTTGCTTCCTTTTGTCTTTATTATCCTTTCCTGCACAATAGACACAAAAGCACACATTTTTCTATCCTTTTGGCATTTTCTTGGCTTTTATTTGGCAAAATCCCAGGTATTTAATATATACAATTAAGCACTTATCAAAATTCCCCAAACTAAAGGATTGCCGTGTCCTCACGCAATGTTATTAATTGTACACTTTGTAAACTAACAAGTTTTCAAAATGCCCTTGCTTTCACCTTTTATGAATCACCTTTTTAAACAACTTAAGCTTTTTCTCAACATTTCATCTCATGGAAACACATTAATGGCAATCATTGCAACTTTGCAACTTTTAGGCTCATTGAAATAGGCTACTCCCGATTAATAGAGCACAAAAGAGGAAAATTCTTCTTCCCTGACTTTTCACTAGACTAAACAAAGCTATTAAACAAGATCATTGTCAATATAAGTCCAAATGATTAAGCTCTTTATACTTACAACTTGTGGAACTTTTCACATCCCAAGAATTAATTAATGATTAAGGGTGTGTGCACTCTTTTTAACTCAACCATAAACAATTTATCTTTATAGTGTTGAAATTCATCTACGCTTTACACTCAAGCCTTGTATGAGCTCAAATGTTAATAACATAATAAACCTCGAACTCAAGGCTAAAAGAGATTTGGAAACAAAAACGTTATAAATTATTTGAGAAATGAAATATTAAACCATTTCTTTTATTTTCCATATACTATAAATTTATTATTTTTGAACCAGGAAGGGTGGAATGTTGTTGCGGTGGTGGGGGGAGTTCGAACCCCTACTTAGGCCTTTCTCCCAAATAGGATATCGCATCAACAACCGGTGAGTTCTAGTTCATACACTCCCACGTAATATAAACCGCTGCTAAACGTTTGTGGGATTATCCGCGACACTTAACGACCATTTCTACAAAGCCTAGAATCCAAAGTCCCTAGTTGCAATCAACACCTAGGCCACGCTCCTAGTGAAAATGCCTACGAACCTTGATTCCAACGTACATGAGTTTTAATCTTAGTTGCGAGAGTCTCACTCTCAACAAGATACGCCAACGATTAAAACTATATATAGCTTTTATTATTCTATTTTTGTTTGCGAATGCTTCATTAGGCACGAAAAATACTGCTTTTGCATTAGAAATAGCTTCATTTGCATCTTTTTATAATTATATTTTTGATGAATGGAAAAATTTCACTTTAGAAAATCAACTTATAAATTTGAAACCAAAAATCTTACTTACATAATAAATGAATTACTTTCCAAAATGTAAGACTTTTTCTAAAGACATTGATTGACTTAGTTAAATTAAAAGCGCGAGAGCTCCATAGATTGCGGCGGTGAGTGGAGTTTAGTGAGCTTTATTGGAGTAAAAAGGAAAAGACACAAATCAGTCATATAACTTTAGGTTTTTCCAAATAAACCTTGCTTAAGCAAATCGCACTTATACTTTAACTTCATCATCTCTTTTCTTCACATTTTTTAAAGATCCAATGCCAAATAGGATTTGTGGGAGGGAAAGCTAGGCCCCTACAAAAGGAGTTTTAAAGAAACTAGCTAAGGGCATTTACACCCGGAATATCAAGTCAAAATTAACTCCTATTTCTCAACGCAACGGATTACCAAAAATGGTGTTTTTTTCCCCAAACTAAGCTTCTAATTTGAGCTTCTCTGTAAGCAAAAATTTAAAATTTCCACATTTTCACAAAAAGGGTAATTCAAAAAGGTTTTCAAAACAAGGTTTCGTGAAGTTCAAGTCAATATCGAAGATATCCTTCTTTTCCCCAAAACTAAATGAAACTTTGTCCCGTCAAAGTTTAAAAATAAGGGACAAAAAGAATCTTTTTAACAGAAAATTCTAAGGACACAATGCGCGAAGAGGGAGTGGGAGATAGATTAAGGTTCGATAAAGACAAGGAAAGAGATTTCCCACTTTATTAAAGATAAATATTGGAGATCATCAATGAAATTGTGGGCCATTGCTTTGTTCTTTCCACAATTGAACCATGAATCTTTCCCAAAACCGGAAAACCTAGACAAAAACACAAACAAACCAACAAGAACGAAAAAGAACAAGCTTCCTCTCCTCATCTTTTACAATGTTAGCTCAAAAATGAACTTAAAACGGCTTAGTTTTGTTTAACCCCGAGTACAAGCATACTGAGTACAACCCGAATTGATTTTGGTCCCCCTGGGGGAAGCAAAGAGAAAATCAAAAGAAAATCAAAAGAAAATAAAAAGGATAAGCATGGGGTGCCTCCCACGAAGCGCTTGTTTATTATAGAGTCCCCTAGCTTGACTCATTTCCCCAAACTAGGTTCATTATGGTGGATAATAGTGGGGGTGAAGAAATTCCAAGAGGTGGAAACCTCCCCAAACTAGGGATGAAAGATATACCGTAGCATTTTTGATCCAGGGTTCAAAAAACTTTTTGGAAAAGATTTTCAAGAGAGAAAATATGAACCCGGACAATGCTTTGGTAACATGAAAGTCCATTAAGGGTGGGTGGAGTGGGTCAAAAACATTAAGAGTTAAAGAACTCTTCCTTGTAAGCACATTATCAAAAATACCCGGTTTAAAAATTAATATCTTCACTCCTCGTGGAGTAAGATGTGGGTAAAACCTCGGGATAGGTGACAAATGGTAGAAAAGATCGGGTAGTGAATGTGAAGGTATCTTCCTCTTCATCTAAAACAACATTTTCACCTATACCCGGGTAAGAAAGTTCACTTGTGTTTAATTTCTTTCAAAACATTAACTTCAGTCAAGAAGCCATCCACTGCTCGTCTCAAAAGTAAATGCTCGTACTTGGGAGAATTATGAGTCTATCAAAAGATAAAGCAATCAATAGAAGGTAGTGTCCCTCCCCCGATCGACGTCAACTATCCTCGATACCCCGTATTATCGAGTTCATTTCCAAAAAAACTAGGCACATCCACTTATACCGTCGTTTCTAGGGGAGGGGGGGGGGGGAGGGGGGGGGGGGGGGGGGGGGAATGTTGACTCCACTAAAGGCAAAATCAAGATCCACCAAACTGGGATAGTAGGGAAGGGCAAAAGAGCGAGCGTGTGCGTGCGCGCGAGCGGACTCTCTTAGGAGGAGAGAGACTAAAAAAAGCGTTAATTTTTTCAATTAAAAAGATAACTTTGACTAATTTCTACCGAAGAGAAATGTCAACGTCTTAGAAATGACGAGATCAAATCATCTCCTCCGGCCTCCACAATATCAACACAATCATAAACATCGTCTTCATAATCGACATCGTCGTCGGAATCATCGTCATCGACTACAAGCTTCAACGATTCCTGGAAATTGGAGCAAAGATGAGCAAGTCCTACTCGTGAGACTTCTCGACATAGGAATCAATTGATGTCGAACAAATTACACCTGAAACTTGCCCCTAAACTACAGTCATATCTGGACCTCACTTGGGTTTGGAAACAAGGGTCTCACACTAAACGTCTCCGTTTCCACGGAGTAGTGTTAATATGCCCGTCTCCATTATGAGTGAATCCTAGCTCCGTTCTGCGAAACGGGAGTGTGTATCGTATTCGGATGAACCGCATAAAATCCCAAATTATCGTCATCATCGTCAATGATAATCTTCCTGACTTCGAGCTCTTAACTTCAGACTCTCCTAAGCACTTTTCTCGCTTTCTTGTATGATTTTTCCCGAATTTTAATGCTTAGACCATTGAATTTATCCATAAGCTCATAAACTTATCTCACATTCCATCATAATCAATATCGATCTCCTCCTTTTGATATTCCTCTTATTCCTAAAAATCATTCATGTCCATATCTTCATCTCTTCTAAACACTGTTGCTGTCTGAATCTCCAAATCTTAGATTACTCAATTCTTGAGGAGATTGACTTTCATTTAAGGCTTGATTAGCTTTTTGAAGTCTCTCCTCAGCAAGCAGTTCTGCAATACTCTTCTCTTCTTGATCTTTCTGAATTTGGTTAAGAGTTTCTTGCTTAAGTGGTTGAATTTCATTAAGGATCTGTTAAATCCGTAGGAAGACTTTGCAACATTCTCAAATACCCTGGTTGAGTTTGGTCTTCTTTCCACAACTTGCATGATCTTCAAATTTCTCCTCAGCTAAGCAATAATCTGATGCTCTTATCCTTATGAGGTAAGTGATTCATACATCTTCAAGAAATCTTGCTCATAGCTTCTATAAGATCCGTTTTGAGCATGTATCATTTCCATACTTGTTACCACACGAGGAGTCCCTGATTAAACAATCGAAAACTGCGGTGGGTTGAAATTGGTGTCGAAACCGGGAAGAAAGAGAATAAAATACTCTTTTGTTTCATCGGCTGACATTTGGTAAGTCTCATGAGGTCCCCCCCCCACAGTTTTCACAACAAAGATATTGTTGTGGAAGAGTTTGTGAATCATGTGGGAAACAATCAAAATTTCGATTGTAGCACGGTTCCAGCTCAGAAATGATCGGATCTTTTGGTGGACAATTGTAACCGAAATGAGCACCATTTCCACAAGATTCACAAATGCATTGTTGACAAAAAATTCCATTTAATGAATCACCGCACTCATAACAACAATTATGGTCGATTTGTGGAGGATTTTGTGAAATATTTACACCGGGGTCTTGATCAACAACGCTTGGCTCTCGAGGAGCATTAACAACGTTGGTATTGTCATTGGATGACTCGGAAGTATCTTGAAAGTTTTGGAAAACTCCATTATCAACACAATATGTAAACAAATCTTTTTCGAATTTCATACGTATAAGAGTACATCCATGACAATACGGACCATCGACCGGGGTTCCACACACCGCACAATGCAGAGAAGAGTTGGGCACGGGAACAATGATCTGGTCATTAAGATTTCCTATCGAACAACATTCTTTAGTGTACCAACTTCCACAAGTTGAACATTCTTTGATTGCATAAAAGGATTTTGAACGATTAGGCGCCATAAGAATTAAACATTATCGAGGATAAGGAAAATGAGAATTAAACAAATAAGAGGAATAAGAAGAATATTTTTAGCTTTTCCGAATAATACATAAGATAATTAAAGAATTTGAGATTGAGAAGATTCTTTTTGGGGGAAATTAAATTTTTTTTAGTATTTATTAGGAAGGAAAAGAAAAATTATTTTTGGTAACCGTTAATTACAAGCTTCACGATAAGTCTTCAAGATTACGCACAAGTGAGCGGAAAAGCTTAGCGAGCCGCAATGACTACTTAGAAAGTAGCTATCACTTTTCCTTAAACTCACCTTATAGTTTGTAAACTTAAAGGTCCGTCGTACCTCGCAAGTAACTCACGATTTGTTTTGTTGTTTATTGGAATGGTTTAAGATGGATAGCTAGTATCCAAATTTGTTTATTATTTTTTTTTTAACTAATTCGATAGGAATCGAATTAATGAATGTTTTATATTTTTTTATACAAAAATAGCAAAATAACTTCCAAAGGAAGGGTCTTCAAAACTCTACTTCAACGAATATCCTCAAAAATCGTTCACGTCTTCCCCGGCAACGGCGCCAAAATTGGTTTCGTGGTGAGTATAGTATATATCTCTATAGTGCAAACTTTCACTAACCAAGATACCGTAAGTAATTAATCACTTAGGAAAGTAATTAATACACGGGTCGTAAATTCCTCGAAGAAGTCGTGAATTGAGATTTGGTGATAATTCGGATTCGAGTTAAGAATGATAAAGGATTTTTGAACTTTTGATTATACTACAAATATAATAGCATGAACTAAAAACAATTAACTATCACGAAATTTAAATGCACGACAAGTAAAAACGTGAGCTAAAACTAAAATTTAAAATCTAAGGCACTACTTTTAACAAACTTTTTACCTAAAAATCACAAATTTAAAAAGAAAATTTTAGGAAAAAGAACTGGAATTTTTTAGCTATTTTTGAATTTTTTATGAATTTTTTAAGAAAAAGGAATTAACAAAAATAAACTTTTTCTAAAAATTATCACTAAAATTTTACTTTTATTTTTCAAAAATACTAGATTAAAAAAAGAAAATTTTCACAAAAAGAATCAAAAATTTTCAACTATTTTTCTATTTTCTATGAATTATTTAAGAAAAAGAAATTAACTAAAATCTATTTAAATTCCTAGAAAATACAAATTTAACTAGAAAAATAAAGAAAAATGTTTTTTAACAACTAAAAAGGTGCAAAAAATCAATGGCACAAAAAGCCCTAATTTTTATAAACCAGTTGTGCCCTAATTTTACCAATTAAAAACTAAACCTAATTTTATAAAAACTAATTTCAAAAATATTAAATCTATTTTATTTTTCCCAAAAGACAGGGTAGAAAATGTAAAGAAAGAAAATAAAGGGTAGGCGGGGTAACTACTAGAAATTTACACTATAGTGCAAACGGGTAACCTTGAACTATTTAGAAAATACAAAACAGACCTCGCGATATGGCTTATTTTTGGCTTATTAAAAAAATGAAATTCAGCTAAAACTTAAAACTACAAAGTTGTTAATGAGCTTATAGACTACAACTTTAACAAAGGCACTTTTGACTTTTAACAACAGAATAAGCTAGAAATTAAGCATCTTCAAATCTGTTACAGAAACTAAGGTTTAAGTAACTTTTTCAAACTTTGGCTTATTACTTGCTTATTTCTAAATGAAAATGAAAACTAAAATTTGCTAGATAGAGCTTAAGATGTGTACTATAGATTTCTAACAAGCAATAAGCTAAGAGTAAACAAAATTATAAAGAGATTTGCTATTGAAAAGTGAAAGGTTTAGCTTATAACTGAATTTAAGCTTTTCCTAATAAGCTATCTAGCTTATTACTAATCCTTAGAAGATGAATTTTTGGAAATAAGCTAAACTATAGACATTGAAAAACCAGAAAAAGGTATTTAAAACAAATACAACTAGAAATGAAAACTCTATAAGAAAAAGCATTTTTTTTTGTTTTTTTAATAATTCTAATCTGCTGCTATTCTACTTTTGCAGGTTTGAATAAGCTATATTAAAAGCTTAAAAATGAAAACTAAATGATGACTTTTAAAAAGCTAATAGAGTGCTATAAGATTGCTTAAAACTAAATCCTAACTCCTAATCATAAGGGCTAAAAAGAAGCTAAAAATTTATGAGCAACAGCAGTTAATACTGCTGTTTGCTGATGCAATTTGGCCAAAGTAAAAAAAAGTGCAGGCAAATCTCTTAACCTAAAACTCATATACTCACTCACTAAATGTATCTAAATATGCATTATCTATAATTGAACACTAGAATGCCTTGAACCACTAAACACTAAAACTACTTAAACAAGAAAACTGCCCTGGTGCTAGGAAGAAATACTTAATACTCTAAACCTTTTAAATTCTTACTAACTAATTTCAAAACCTGTTTAAAAACTCTAATAAATTTGGGTGAAAACTCAAACTATGCAAATGCTTGGAGCAGAGCGAGGAGGAGGGGAGTGGAGTAGGGATGGGGGGACGTGTTTTAGGGCGTGAGCGCGGAAAAAGCATTAATCCAAAGCGCGAGCGAGGCGAGAGTAACCAATGACTGTCTAAAATAATTTCTCATTAAAATCTATTTAAAAGCTAAAGCTGCCAAAACTTTATATCTACTCTTACTAAAACTAAACTATCTAAACTATTTTAACTCTAAATAGCTAGTCTTCTTATTAATAAGAAATAGCTAGTTTATCAGCTAGCCTATTACTACTTAATATGACAGAATTAAAAGATTAAGTCCAAATTGATTCTAGTTACAATTATTTAAAGACATTTAAAAACTCTAAACTAACCTAGTAATTCTAAACATGATTAAGCATTCACAAAGATAATACAATAAGCTAAATGAATAAGCTAAATGCTACAGTGAATTATAAGAAATGAAACCTAAAATTGTAGTCTCAGAAGCTATAGGTCACTCTTTCTGAATGAGTGACCTTAAAACATAAACCTATTGGCTACCTTAGCCTCTAAACCAAGCTTAAAAGCTTAATAAGCTAAATGAGCTTATTACTCCTTCAATGCTTCTAGACTTGATCATTATGAATTCAAATGAACAATTTTTTAACTAAAATAGACAAACTCAGTGTTTAACAAGCTTTTAGCAATGTTGGAACAAATTTAGAACAAAAGCAAATGGAATAAGCTAATTTGAGCTTATTACAAGCTTAATAGCTAAAAACAGCTTTAAACATGAAAATTTGAGCACAAATACAACTGAACTTTTTATTGCTTTTAAAAAGGAAAATACAAGAGAAGAACAAGTAATAAAGCTGAATTGACAGATTGAAATGCTTAATTGAAAACAATGAATAGTACACGAAACATGAAAAGAGAAAATTACAAATTTAACTGAAATAAAACTAAAACTACTCACTAACTAACTCTTAAACTGATCGTTTAAGCTTCTATTTATAGAGGCAATCCATGAGAAGATGAAATCTTGTTCACTTATAGCCGTTGGATCTTTAAACTTGATTTTCAGCCTTTGATCTTGATCGATGAGGTGTTTGAACCAATTAGCTGTTGACACGTGTCTCAAATGACGTGGGGAGGGTTTAATACGAGGTTACATTGAGTGTAGAGGAGCAGGGAAAGGTTTTTTCCGAAGTTGGGTTTGTGGGGATTTTGGCGGGAAAGTTTGTTAGATAGGTGGTTGGGAGAATTTGACCGCGTGTGTATATTTTGAATCTTTGGTAAAATTGCAAAACCAGTCCTTGTGTTTCATTTCCCAAATGGTAGTGCAAATTAACTTTCGGTTTTAACAACTTTGACCCTTGTAGTTTATAACTCCTTTTTCCTTCTTTATAAACCAACTTTTATCTTTTACATCTTTGGTCCTTGGCACTTAGGAACTTCCAAATGAGCCCTTAAACTTTGAAAACTTGTCAACATTGGTCCTTTGACTTTCATTTTGGCTTTCTTCCTTGTATCGGGCTGATCCGGCTTTAGATTGTCTTTCATTTTTCACTCTTGTCTTGTCTTTTCCGTTTCTTGTCAGTTTTTGATCGTTTTTGCTTCCTTTTGTCTTTATTATCCTTTCCTACACAATAGACACAAAAGCACACATTTTTCTATCCTTTTGGCATTTTCTTGGCTTTTATTTGGCAAAATCCCGGGTATTTAATATATACAATTAAGCACTTATCAGTAAACCTGCACTTAGACACACTCCAATAGAGTGTACAAACACAAATCAAGAGATAACCAAGCCTTAAATTGCTTGGTTCAAGTTTTCACAATCAAAATTTAAGAGATAAGATGCCCTAGTGCAGAAACAAGGAATATAAGCTCTAACTTTTTCATTTTCAAAATCTAACTTATAAAAACTCTTTTCCTAATTGTCTTAAAGGTAAACACAAGTGACTCAAGCAAAATGCACAATTAATTTTGACTTTTTGAGGTCAAACACACTTAATCCAAACACCCCTTTATTTATCTTGACAGATTTGAGTTAAGCTTAAAATGAGAATCCATTTAACAAAGAATTAATACCAGATAAATAACAGCTTATAACAAACTTAAATGACAAAATCTAACTACTAAATTAAGCTAGAATGAAGATCTAAGAGACTACACTATTATTTTTGGTTTTTATATATTTTTAGGACAGAAAATGAAGTACTAATGATCTAAACCTATTTAATCAAAAACAGATGAAAACATATAACTAATAAGCACTAGTAAAGAGAATTAAGCACTATTAAGCAACTAATTTAAGCAACTAAGCAAAATTAATAAGCAATCTAAAACTAATAAGAACTAGAGACAAGTAATTAATGAAACTTAAAGAGGAACTTACAAAAAACCTTTAGCTCAACAAAAGGTTCCCAAATAGGGCAGCTACAAGCTCCCTAGCTTATTAATAAGCTAGGGTATAAGTCCTTGGGAGCTCTTCCAAAGTTAGCTCCCCTTCCATAGCTTATAAATCCAATTGTTAAAGTTTTTAAGCTGGTTTAAGATATTAAAGAGTGATTAAGTCCAATTAAGCTCAATCATGAGCTTAGAGACTCATGAGAGCTGAATAGAGCTTATAAGGACTTATTGAGCTTTAGCTTAATACTAAATAAGAAAAATGAGAGATTATGAATTAGAGAGATTTTTGAGAGATTAAGACAACTGAAATTTCATTATAATAAAGCTTGCTTACATTACTTAAAAGAAAGATTACAAGATTGAAAACAACATTTAAGCTATGAATTGAAAATTAAGCTAAAGCTAAATCTAAAAGCTACGTCTAAAAACTAACTAGAGATCCTATGTGTGTGAGAGGTGAGCCCT
>BQNB010001118.1:23680-107917 GCA_026074375.1 Tanacetum coccineum
CAAACCCATAATCTATCCCCCGACCTCTGGTAGGTCTAGTAGTAGAACTCTCTCCGATCTCATATCTGGAGCCTAGAGTGGATAAACACAACCTCTTGCGAGGTGGCTGCTCGGCCTCGGAAATGTCATCCCTATGGTCAACAGGTGGTGGTATGTATAGAGATGGTGGTAGTGGTGGTAATGGTGGTGATGGTAATGCGGCAGTAACTGCATCAATGATGGCCTGAGCGGAGGCTCTCCTAGATGTCTGAATTTAGGCTGGACACCCAGATGATGGTAGTGATGGTGATGGTACTAGTGGTGGTGATGAATGTGCAGATGAGGCCATGTACCTAGCAAGGTGCTCCCCTACAGAGGGTGGTGATAGCGAGGTAAGTGGTGATGGTGATGGAGTAGTCATGGCTAGAAGTCTCTCAACCTCTGCCTCTGGTGGAAGAGATACGGAAGCCTGAAGCCGGACAGTGATCCTAGCTCCAATGGTAGAAACGTCGGTAGAGGATGGTGGTATAACAGGCTCTGTTCCCTTAGGTGGGGAAACAAGCTCATCAGTAGTGGAGGCGGCCAGAGCTAGGTGCTCCTCCTCCTCGTCCTCCTTATCCTCCTCATTATCATCCTCATCATCGGCGCCATCCCCAGATGAATCGCCGTCATCATCATCTCCATCATCTCCCCCGTCCATGGGATAGTCAGCCGGACCATCCTCTAACTCATCATCCTCATACTCCTCTAGATCCTCCTCGGGATCCGACTCAGAAATATACCCTGGTGACTCTGCAGTAGGTGAATCAACAGGAGGCAATGGCTGCTCCTCTGCTGGGAACACATGCTCATCCTCCAACAGTATGTACTCAGGGTATACCGGCTCTGGTATGAAATCAGGATCATGTGCCTGTATGAATCTAGGCTCACGCTCATCCTCGTCCTGAGGTACTGGTGGTGTCTGTGGGTCCTCTGGGCCTGGTATGTAATCTGGTGAGGGTGGGACGACTGGCTGTATAGGGAGTCCATCATATCCGTATACGATGACCTGTGGAATGCCTCTCTCAGATACCTCCTCATCATCAGCTCCCCAGAAGGCCCTGCCGGGCTCAGAGTCGGTGTAGACGGAAGTGTAGGTAACAACTGATGAAGCAGAAGACATGACTGCTGCAAAAGCAAAAATAACTTATATAAGTATTACTTATAAAAAGAATATCTGTATGACATGAATATAAGCTTTAATTATAAGAGTGGTCTCTATGTTATATCTATAAGATTTAACTATAGGAGTCTTATAGTAATATACGTAATATAATTTATATATACGTATATCAATCATGTAAGAACATAAATTAGATGCAAACAAGTAATGTATGTATATCCTGTGCAAACCCTATTTGTGAAAATAGTGTTTGAAAATGGTTATAGTCCAGACAAAAACTTTTGACCTGGTTCTCTATAACCTTAGCTCTGATATCACCCCAACCGGGGGGCCAATCTGTAACACCCCCAAATCGGTAGTCAGCTGGAATGTTGAATATGCGAGAGGGGCGTTACTTCATAGTTCAATAACACAAGAATATTGAGAACGACCACTAAAACGAGTCTTTTGAAAAAGATACATTTGGATGTAACACAAATACTTGTTGTTACTTAAGCTCATGGCTTTCAAAATGTTCAACAATAAAAATAAAGATTCCGGTTTTATAACAATTGTCCCTCAAAGTGTAATAAGTCCCCAAATCTTAAATTGTTGACTCTTTAATTATTTGACTTTCCAATGGGAATTCATAGCACCTAGTGCCTTATTGACCTGAAAAACATGCTTTAAAACGTCAACATAAAGTTGGTGAATTCATATGTTTATGTATGTGAATCTGTAGGACCGCAAGATTTCCAAGTGTATGATTAAGCAACAAATGCAAACATCATAAAAAGTAATTACGTTTCCCTAATCTCATGACACTGAAGCTCAACATGTATGAATGCAACAAATTACCATTAAATGCCGTCGAAATGATGTTTCTAACCCGTAACATCCCAAATCCGACATGATATACGATATCATTCCTGCGATAGTCTAATCACCCAAACGGAGATGTCAATCCCAAATAGATCTATTTATAACATTCCACGCTCACAATCCAGTAATTGACAGTTCAGATAATAGGCTCAAAGTGCGCGGGTTATCGCTAACTTAGGCAAACACTAAATCATAGTATAAAAATGTACACTTGCGTCCAATTTGTAAAACAAAGCATGTTCTCACCCCAATGATGTAAATCATTTAAATAATTGTAAAACATGGGGCTATGAACTCACCTTAGTAAATAGTCCTCTGAATGATAAATATATCCAAGTATGAAATCACACCGTCAAATACCTAAGTAAATACGGCCAGTCTTAGTCTACAAGTTTAGGCTAAAGACTCAATGTATAAACTACAATAGTTTGCTAGTTTATATATACTGTTATCACTTGTGTGGTGGTGTACATGTTTAATGTATTTGAAATTACTCGATGGCTCTTGGGAAGGTATACGATCTCACACGTTATTGTATATACGTATAGATGTTATTAATAAATATTCATATTTATTAATCCGTGGTTTTAACTCGTATAATATCCGATATGTATTATACTTGTCTGATTCGCTAAGTGTTTATAAAATCACTTTTGTTTATAAAATACCCTTAGGCTTTCTATAATTACAAAACAGTCCCTAGGTTTATAAAATATATATTATTTTACATTTTAAACCCTTAGGTTTCCAAAGTTACACTTTTAGTCCTTCAACTTTTCAATAATTACACCTTAAGTCCTTTTACATCTCAAACAAATGGCATTTGGTTTTAATTTACTCCAATAAGCTACATAAGCTGTTGTCAGCTTATAAATAAGCTCGGACGAGCTTATTTTGGCTTATTGGGCCCGTTAAGGTCCATTAAGCTTTTTAATGGTCCAATCTAGTTTCCAAAGGTACAAAAACATTTGTTAAGCTTATTTGAGTTATAATTATCAGTTTGGCTTATTAATAAGCTCGGATGAGGCTCGTTGGCCCAAATAACCTTAACCGAATGTTTCCAAATGGTCCATTAAGGTTTCTCTACATCTTCCAACTTATTTTCTCATCCCATTAAGCTCTTATGGTTATAATTAATCTGTTTTAAATGTTCGGCTTATCCAATAAGCCAATAAGCTCGTTATTGGGCTTTTGGGCCCAATAGGAACCCGAATAAGTTTACACGCGTTCAAGTTAGTCCAATTTAGGTTCATTAGTATTTTCTAAGTCTAATAAGCTTTCTAAACTGTATAAGCTCACAAATAAGCTGTTTGAGCTTATTGTGGCTTATAGGTTCACGTTTGGACTCGGCAATAGGCCATTAAGCCCGTTAAGGGTCCGTTTGGTTTTAAACACAAGTTAAGGTATTTTAGGGCCCAACTAAGTTCAATAAGCACTTAGGTCTCTTAATAAGCCCAAGGGCGCTTATTAATAAGCTATGGGCTCACCAGACCAACTTATTGGCTTTTTTGGGTTTAATGGGCCTTGCACGACCCGTTATGGTTTCCTTTGTAATTCGTTTATCCCTAACAAGTTTAAAATCATTATAAGCCCTCGATAAGCTCTTGTAAGCTTATCATTAAGCCATAGGCTTTACTCATGGGTTCTTGGGCCGGTTGGGCCTAAACGTGGGCTGCGTGGGCTTAACGAGACTACAAGTGGCCCGTTAAGTATTAACCATGATTTAACACATGAATTCGTTTAGTAACTATTATACACGTTCCCAAGCCAAATGGTTTCGTTTTCCACAAAAGTTTACGTATAGGATTTGCGTTTTCAATAAAAACGAACCCATGATCTCTATGGTTCTCATCCGTGTATTTTTATGAAAGACTTAAGTTATAACTCGTTAGTTAACTATGTTTTAAATCATGCTAGCACCACACAAGGCATATTATATGAATTATATGTGCGTGAACCGTGCATGGGTTGAGCCATGCACGTTCATGCTCGCGTAAGATTGCTAGATCTCAAGGTATGCTATTTAAATGACTAGCTAAGTAAACATTGAATAATATGTTAGAATTTAGTCATGACTTACAAAGGGTCCTAGAGTCTTGGTTTTAGATTATGAAGCAACCCGTTACGTCTACACCCTAAACGTATATAACCTAAGCTCCAAAGCTTGTATTCCCAATTCCTTAACTCGTGTTTCCTCTTGATATCCTTATACTCGATCTTAAATGCTACCTTGTGTCCTTGGAATTGAGATGTGGTGTCCGTATATGGTTTCTTATTTTTGGTATGCCGAATGGAAATAATGAGAAAAAGGAAGATGGTTTATCCTTGTGAGATAGTTTTGAGAGTTTTAGAAATGTATAAAGTGTCATGTGAGTGATATTTAATAAGCGCATATGCACAGTTAGTCTCTCTTGGTCCTCACTTAACTAGAACGAGCCATATGGGGGTGGTTTAGGGGTTTCCTAGTTAATCTCCCATGGTTTATTGATAAACCACTAAGTACTACTCTTAATGACCAAAGGTTGTACAAGATTTAGTTAGATACTTGCAATCTTAAGGATTTTGTGTGTTTGTTCATTGTTAGCCGCGGCCTAGAGGGCAAAGGAGGAAAAATGGTTATTAACCATTGGGTATTAGGCTAGTGGGAGACATTAAGTACTCGTCTTAATTAGTTAATTGGAGTACATGTACTTAAGGATCACAACAATGATTTCTAGCTAGCTTAATCCAAGGGACGAATGGTTTTATGGGTTTAACTACCGATATGCAGCTATAGTGGGTTGTGTACCCAAAATTGATTTAATTTTTGTGTTATGGTTTTAAAAGTGGGTATTGGTTTGAGTCTAGGTAAGTCTAGGTATTTCGGGGTGTGTCCAAGTGTATTTTATTGCGAAACGTAAACCTTTTACGTGACCAATAAAAATAAAACACGCAAAGTTAATAATTATCTTCTTAATAACTATATATTACTTGGTTGATGTAAACCTTAATTTATTTAATGACTGTTTACATTAAATGATTATTTCTAGTCTACGCGATTTAGCTTAAAAGTTAGTTTAAAAGTAAACGCGTATCGGACCAAAATAAATAGTGACGAATAATAGATGTCGTAAAATAACTTGAAATTGAGAAATGTTACAATATCAGCAACCAATTTAAGCTCCAATTCCAGTCACCTGGCGAAAAACACCAATCATTAACTAGAGGATACACAATAAGAGTATCTATTCATCCAATTTTAAGGGAGTGTTTGGAATTGCATTTTGACACATATTATCTCATCAACACAATCCTGTCTTATTATAATCAAAGAGTAATACGCGCCAGGACTGAGCATCAGGTCAAAGCCGACCCGAACCAAACAAAACCGAACCAAAAACCTATTATGTGGAAGACATGAACCGAGAACCCAACAGAAGTGGCTCAGTTTGGTTTAGTTTTGTGTCGGTCCGTTCGGTATCGCTACCAACATCCCATTGCTTTAGCTTATCCTGGGTCTTTAAACTATTCCTCATTATCAACCAAAGGTGGAACGAATGGCTTCTAGGCTTAGTTTATGTTTATGGCATGTCATAAACACTAGTTTATCAAGCTCTTTGTAGCTTGAGGTTAATGCGGTACTTTAGCCACATTCCATGTACTTAACTGTTTTTTGGTTGGTTCGGTTTATACGGTTTAGGTGTGTTTTTCTCGATTTTTTTTTTTTTTTTTTTTTTTTTGTTTTTCTTTTTTTTTCATTTTTTATTTTTATTTTTTTTTTTTCTTTTTTTTTTTTTTTATTTTTTTTTTTTTTTTTTTTTGTTTGGCTCAAACCGAACCGAACCAAAATCGAAAATCATAAATATATAGAACCAAAAACCAAACCGAACTGTCAGTCGTACCAGTTCGACTTGGTTTTTTGGTTCGGTTTTCGGTTTGTTTTGCTCGGCCCTCCGCCAAAGTTACTTAACATTGCGTTTTTGTTCACTTAGGGTCACTCTACTAGTTTTTGGCTAATGTAGGTCACTAAAGTTATAAAACACGACATTTAGGTTACGTAAGTTATGAAAATTATACACTAAGTCACTAAGCTTATTATACATATTACCTCCTTCCAATATTTATTGTCAACTATTCTGGTTGTCACAAATTAATTGTCCACTCATATAAATGAATAGGGAATTTAGTTCGAGTTTACCATATTACTCTCACTTGAGGTTAAAGAAGTTTTAAATTAATTAGTTAAGGGTAAACGCTGTAATGAATGATAATGTTTTCTATAAATTTGAGACGGAGGTAGTAATATTTGAGTTATTATCTTAACCTATAGAATGTACTGTCAGATCACTTGTTTTAATACCAACTTTTTTGATAAGTGAGAAAAAACGCAAAGTACAAATATTAACCTTTATAATCAATAACAAAACGAAATGACGTCGCAAAAGCTATAAAAAAACTTACATTTCGGGACCTTCCTCACCATTCTCCGCAATCCTGGCCACCTTATTCGTCCCCGACTTAAACGAAGCATTCCTTCTCCCACCTCGCCCAACAGGCAACAACAACGCCTTATCCCCGCTATACAACAACTCCAACAACACACCACCAACAACCCCATCTTTCCCAACCGCTCTAACAACCATCCCGGGTGGAACCTTAACCACCACATCCTCCCCTTTGGCCCCATTCATCTTACTCCCTTGTCCATGACTCCCTCTCCCCGCCCTAAAATGAATACTATTCCTGAACAGCAACAGCAAATTCATAGCCCCACCAACTTGTAAATAAACGTTCCCACCTCTCCTTTCGTCACCACCCGACGGCCCACCTAACGGCACAAACTTCTCGCGCCGCATCGCCACCACACCATTCTCTCCATCACCCGACCGCATATATATATATATCTTAGCCCGGTCAAAACATCTCATCGCCGCTGGTACTCCTTTCTCCTTCTCCCTCACCTCCTCATCACTATTAAATTCTCCCTCCTCGTGATCCGAATTCACCTCGTATAACACAAATTTATCCTCCTCATACTCATCACTTCTTAAATCAAATTCACTGTTATCTAACCCTGCCACGTCATCAATTTTGAGCCTAGTACCAATTTTGGGGCTTTTAACAGAAATAACCTCGTACAAGTGAAACAGACCGTTATCTAACGGTGCCACGTCATCAATTTCATCATCATCAAAATTAGGGCTTTAAAGTTTTTGGACTCAAATATCTCAAATTGGCTGTAATGAAAGGTTGCCACGTCATCGAAACCAACATTCTCATCTCCTAATTTAACATTTCCAAACACCTCACTTCATGTTTGTATCAAATCCTTTTTACAGAAGAAAAAAAATCATACTAGAAAAACTTAGGGACCAACGGTAAATCTGGTGGTTTTAGGAAATATCTGATGGTGGTAGTTTCTTTATAAGAAGATGAAGATGTACAAATGAATGGGTGTTTGGGAATATATTTTGAGTTGATAATGTGTTACTATAATTTACGAGTATTAAGGTGGATTTTGTTAAAAAAAACTAGGTACGCTTCTAGGCTCCGCCCATGACTATGGGAGACAAAGTGATATGCACATCACAAAAATGCGTATGTGATGTTATAAATATCATATGCATTACACATGTAATTTTATGGTGTGCACATCACTTTGTGTGGTGTGCATATCACCTCCCCATGACTATACCTCTTAATTATTCGGGTTTTCTAAAAAGCTTGTTCAGAACATGTAAATAATTGTTTTCAAACTCAGAAATGTTAAGAGTAAACAAAAAATTGTATATATAAATATCAACGCAACCTTGACATGCTTACTAAAAAGAACGCTCAACATCCTTTAAACTATATTATATAGAGCATAAAGCATGACTAACTTTTTTGTGAAACATAAAAATAAGTAATGTTTTTAGACAATAATGCCACTACTTATAAAATGTAATGTCATCTTATTAAATATTTAAATACTTAACTATAATTTAAAACATTAACTTCCACTCACACTTACTTCCTCCGTCTCATAATTATAGTTCATGTTTCCTTTTTTATTTTCCCAAACTAATTGTCCACTTCAAAAAATAGATAGAAAAAATATATTAAGTTTACCATATTACCCCCACTTGATGCTATTATTACAAACTTTAAAGAAGTTATAAATTAATTGGTTAAGGGTAAAAGTGTTATTGTGCAAAAATTAATAGACAGAAAGCTGTAAAGTTGATGTCTTTCTTAAACTGCGTGTTTTTTGTCGGTGGACTATAATTATGGAATGGAGGGAGTATTGCACATCCATATATACGAAAAAAGACCGCACACACAGATTAACTCAAATATAAACCGTTGTTGTTATACGCAGATAATCGTCTTGTATACATGGGTAGATGGATGGATATACTACGTAATGAATTAAGTGGTTGTTGTAACCATAACCCTCAATTCATGTATCTACGTATGTTGAAACTTATAAATGTTTGATAAAATTTGACACATGTTTTATAAAATGTTACTAAAATGAGTTACATTTTAAAGTTTACTAGCAGGGTACCCGCGCGATGCAGCGGCGGGTACCCTGTTATTAACCGGAGAAAAACAAAAAAATAATCTTGATCAGGCCCGGTTCACTTATTTTTATAGGTTTTGGCCAGTTCCCTCTGGTTCGTTTTCGGACGGCTTTTATTTGCTAGCTGAACCGGTGGCTGCTCACGTTTCCGGTTGAACCCATTGGTCTGATCCGGCTTTTAATACTATATGTATCAGTATATAAATTGTATAAAGTTTTGTGTGTTTTATTAGTTTGTACTAAGGGTGCTCATGGTTCGAAAATCAGACCAGTACCCAGAAACAGACTTTGGCCCAAAAACACATGGTCCAAGGGACATGTCGAAATGGTCGGTTAATGGGTCAGTTCGGTTCTTCGGTCCAAGGCATAATCGACCGGGTTTGCCAGGGTTTTTCTAATACGTACGGACGAAATAGGTTCGGTTCGGTCCAATTCAGGTCGGTTTTCGATCTGGTCCGCGGTCCGTTTTGCTCGCTCATAGTTTGTACAGTGTATATAATAACATATACTTTTTATTTTAAGAGTATTTTAAAAATAACATTAATTAGTGTGTTTAATGGATTAAGGAATGTTTTAAGGATACTATTAAATGTGTTGACCAATCAATAAGTGTGTGTTTGTGCATTTGTTAATTGTACATATTGCATGAATATTTATATTTGTAAGTAATGAAGTGTTTTAATAAGAGTATTAATTGTGTATTAAAAAGTTATACAATATGTTTCTTTGTTATTTGCATTAAAGAGTGTATGTAATATATTTGTCTTTTTGTTTTATGCATGAAAGCTTGTACACTATGCATAAAAACTTGGGTTAGTTAAAAAATTAATGATGAGATAGATATCAGTTTGTTTTATAAGATAGTAAGATTGTACAATGTGCATTAATCTTTGTATTACTTAATTGTTTGCATTAAATAAAGAAAGATGGTTAGTAGAATTTTATTTTTTGCATAAAATGTTGTACATCATGCATAACAATCTATATTACTTAAAAAACTGCATTTAATAAAGAAAGAGGGTCTAAAATATTTTATATGTAGTATTGATATATTGATAAATAGAATAATAAAACTGGTACATCTACATGTTAGATAAAAAGATTTAAAAAAAAGTGTAGAATAACATCCAACAATACCACCCATGCTCTTAGCCCTTCACTCCACGCATCATAAATCAGAGTTGCCATACCGCTACACAATCAAATATTAATCAGCTATAGCCAAAGCCCAAAAGTCTGTTTCTAGGTGGTTTATGGAAAATTCAACATTGCCTATATCTAGACACTTAAAAGTGTAATAACTACTTCAAGTTTATGTGAGTATCTTTACACATAAAAGTAGTTACATATAATATTATGAGTAAGAATACGAATGTCCACATAGCAGTGTAAAAAAGTATCATAATTTTGTCACATCAAATCATTTTTCATTAAGCTTTTACATGGCCAAATACACTATACTAAATAAACTAAATGTAGTGTGACCGCAGAGACCCCGCCAACGTCAGCGTACCAACACAGCTTTCTCTCTCTTAGACACAACAGTAACCAAACAAACGTATTGGTAGACCGCAGAGACACCAACCAATTTTTTTTAAACATACATTAATAAAATAATAAACAATACAAATACAAATACAGAAATCAAAAAAACGAAAATTAAATTATCAGAATAAAATACGATACAAATACTAAATAAAAATACGAAAATACAAATACTGAAATTAAAATACGGAAACAAAAACTAATAGTTAAATCCAACTCTCCTTGATTTTTTTTCTTCAAAAAATAAAACCGTAGACAAAGCTCCTCAGTTATAATCTCATAGAATCTTCATTGTAATACTTGATGTCCTCCTCCCATTTTTGTTGTTGTTGAAATTCAAACATTTTTTGTTGGAGGTCTAATTCTTTATCCCGTTGTGCAAATCCCCAGTCTCCCCAATTCTCTTTGCACCTGGCGCTTTACCGTTCTACCCGACTTCCCAGTTCCAATTCACGACTTAATTCATAAATACTCAGAGGATGACTCCTTCCTCTGCGTACAAAAACGGCATTGCAGCCATGTTAATTTTACTAAGCAACGCGCAACAAGATCAAGAATCACCTGTAATTGAAGTTTTCGAACGAGCACTAGATGATGATCCATTTCAACTTAGCCCGGTCTCGGCCAATTGGTGCAGGAACCTCTTGAGCTTCTACATCCTCTGAATCAGCTGCTTCATCGTTTAATTCACCCCAAAGTGTGGTTGAATCCGAGATATCTTGTGACTATTTTTTGATGTCCTTAATTTTTTTGAAGATGATTTTTTGGATTGATAAAACTTTGGCATTTCAACCTTTTTCCATTTAGGATGGTCTTTCACAATCTTCCAACATTCAGTCAATGTAAAAAGAGCATTGTAAATAGTACAATACTCGAGCTCGGCTTCTTGATAGACAGTATTATCACATGACCCACTTTGGTGCCTATCTCGGACACTATTATAAATCTCACAAAATTGACTAAACACTAGACGAATCCTATCTTTTCATTTGTAGTTTAACAGAATCGTAATCTTCGTTTTTGTCTTTCGCCCATTTCTTTTTGAAAGTGCTCAGCTACTTCCGTCCAAAACCCTGCCGCTTTTTTTGCCATTTCCTTCGACACTATCCTCCGACGTCGCTACCCAAGCTTTACACAAAGCTATCTCCTCCTCAATGATCTACGGTTCACGAACTCTTTGTCATTCACTTGGTAGGAGTTTTGATCATCTTGTATATTTTCTTTTTGGTTTCACGGGATCAACTTCCTCGACGGGAGATCGTCTTTGGGATGGACTTTCCGAATGGGGATTGAACGGTTGAGAAGCGGAAGCCCATAAAGGTTCGAAATTGTCATCGTCAAGATTAAAAGCCGGGATCAGATAAGATTGGCTTGGCTGTGGTGATGCTCGTTGTGGATGATACATTTGATTTTGCGCTTATTGGGTATACCAAGGAACCGAATACGGATTTGGTGGGAAAAAGTATTGGATTCCGCCGTGAGTAAAATTAACCGGTAGGGATTGACCGTGTAACATAAAGTTAGGGTCGGTATTTGTTGGAACGGTTTGTTGACGTTTGGATTTGGGTGTTTTGTTTTTGTTAGACATTGTTTGAGTTTTTTTAGTATAAATTGTAAAAAATATTGTGTGAAAAATGAGTAGAAATAGGTTGAATTTATAGTGGAAAAAAAGGGGTAATTTTTTTAGAAATCAAACGGCTATATTACCGTTTAAATCAAACGGTTATATTCTCCCATTTACTCGGTCGTGTGGCCGACCTAACAAATCAAAGGTTCTAGGGGGGACGCGTTTCAATTTGGTCGAGTATTGGAGGGGGGGGGGACGCGTCTGTCTTAAGCCACATGGGACGACCGACCGAAGTCGACCGTCCCATTACGTTTAGCCTAAGTGCGTAATTTGGTTAGTTTGTTGTAGTGAATTTTGTTACAACTTTTGTGAGTTCGTTCAAACCATGTGGTTACAGAGTTCGTTCAAACCATGTGGATTAGTTGAGCAATGTCAGAAACCATGGTTAAAACAAAAAAACAAAAATAAAAACTTTCCTACCAGCTATTGAAACCGGTATATGATTTCACCCAATTTACACATTAAGTTTGGATATGAATGATTATAAATAAAAAATACAAACTTATACTAAATGAAACTAAACTACAAATAATAAAAAAAATTCTTTTTTGTTATTATAAAGACATAAACTATTGTCTACCTACAATTTTATCATCAAGCTTATTAAATTGCTAACTTATACTCCCTCCGTCCCATATTAAGTGTCCATTTTTGACTTTTTAAAGTCTTTTTTCTTCAACTTTGACCTTAATTATTTCAGTAGTTGACTAGTCAAACTGGCCAAACTTCCCCCTTTGAATATTTTACACTATCCCCAGCGACATGTCGCCGGGGAAAATACTACAGGGTTTTTTTTATGCAGCCTGCATTGCAACCGATTTCCAGATTTTTTTTGGACATTTTTTCCAGAAAAAATCTACCAATAAACAAACCTGTAGCTAGCAATACATAAACTACCAAATACATTACAACTTGCACTAAAACACAAAATAATATCACAGATCAACGCATTTGATATAAATAAGCTAAATACGTCCAAAATCCGAATAACATAATTTAGTTACAAAAGGGTTCTAGCCACAAAACTTGCAATATCCGCAAGATAACCAAGTCAATAATATTTGATAACATGTTCTAAAACGGACGGTTCAACAAATGTTTCCCCGGCGACATATGTCGCCGGGAATTAGTTCGTCGCCCGTTGTGGTTTTTCTTGTAGTGTTTCTTTCTAGTCTGTGTTATCTATGCATGTAAAAAGGTCCCAACATGCAATGATATAAAGCAAGATTATCAACTGTTATTTGTGCATTTATATTCAGTTTTCATATATTATTCTCCTGGTAATCATGTGTCTTTGTTTGTTAATTTAGGAATATGATGCGAGGGCAAATCTTAGAAGTAGATTAGATTACTTTTCATTAATCAAGGACATATTGGATGAAAAGAGCCGTAAGTTGTTTAAGGCAACATGATTTGGACCATGATTGGATTTAACATTTGTTGAGCCCGAGGAACATCTCGTCCATTATATGCTCTAGAAACAATGCGATGTAGATGATAACCATTGTGATTTTCTCATCATTAATTGTAGAAATTATTACAAATATAGAGTGAATCCAACCAACCATCCCTTGATTCACTTATAAACTCATAATCTTACAAACAAGGAAAAAGGAAATCAAGATGATCACAAAGAATGTTAATCAAATACAACTGGTGAATGATACAATCTCAAATAGATCAAAACAACTTGATCTATCAATACAAACTATACAATATACTAGAGCGAGGGCTTTTAGGGTTTTAGAGAGAGAGAGAGTCCAGGCACAGCTCCAGCCTTTTAAGAGTAAACAATCAACATTTTTCGACATATCTATGCCCATGCACATTAACGACATACAGACAAAGACTGAACCAAGAAACAAAGGGTTAGAAGAAAAAGGAAAAATGACAGAAATAGCCTTTGAACCTTATACTATAAACTTGAGTGTTTAACTCCCTCCTCGAGTTTTTTTTTTCAGTTTGAAACATATCAACATTCCAGGTTTCTCAAACAAAACTTGTGCTTGCTAAATTTCAAGAACCCTTAGTAAGAATTCAGCAATTTGCTGAGTTGGTATGCATTTTCTCAGTTTTAATAAAACACCACTTGCAACTTTTCTCTAACAAATGACATCAATTTCAATCTGTTTAGACTTTTCTGAAATCAAGGTTTGCAGCAATCTGCAAAGTAGAAAACTATTTTATATAATCCAAACCATGCAACAGGTTTTAACACCATAACAACCCAAAAAAATTGACAACCAGATAACTTCACATGTTGCAGAAGCCATGCTTCTATATTCTGCCTCAGTAGATGACCTGGACAAAGTAGACTGCTTCTTACTTTTCCATGTAACCAAGGAATCACTTAGAAAAACACAATACCCAGAAACTGATTTTCTAGTATCTAGACATCTAGCCCAGACAGAATCAGCATAAGCTCTCAACTTTAGATTACCATTTCTATTAATTTAAATTGCCACTCCTGAGATCCTTTGGGATATATTCAAGGACTCTCAGGCTAAACATTTAAATGAGAATTAAGGGGAGAATGCATGAACTGACTTAAGTAGTGAACAGCATAAGCAATGTCAGGCCTTGTATTAGTAAGGTAAATAAGTTTACCAACAAGCCTTTGATAATTTCCAACATTAACAAGTAAATGATCATCATCAGTTTCAATATGATTCAAAGTAGTATTCTCAGGTAAAGGAGTTTCAACAGGTTTACCAGCTAATAAACCAAACTCATGCAAAAACTCAAGGAAATACTTTCTTTGACTAAGACAAATACCTTATTTGTTATCTTCAATACCAAGAAAGTATTTTAACTTTCCTAAATCCTTAATTTGAAATTTAGTTTTAAGAAATTCTTTAAACTTCTCAATTTCATTCAAATCATTTCTAGTGATAACAATATCATCCACATAGACTAAAAGAACAATGAACACATTATCAGACTTCTTTATGAACAAAGAATAATCAAATTTTGATTGCACAAAACCATGCTCAGTAAGGGCTTTAGTTAGCTTAGCTATCCACTGTCTAGGGGCTTGCTTAAGCCCATATAAGGACTTATTTAACTTGCAAACCTTAGACTTATCATTATCAAAACCAGGAGGGAGAGTCATGTAAACATCTTTAGTAAGATCACCATAAAGAAAAGCATTATTAATATCAAGTTGAAAAACATCCAATTGTTACAAATAGCAACAGTGATCCAGCACCTAACAGTGACTCTTAAACAACAGGACTGAAGGTCTCAAGATAATCAAATCCCTCCCTTTGACTAAAGCCCTTAGCAACAACCCTGGCCTTATATCTTTCAATGGCACCAGTAGACTTATATTTTATTTTCCATAACCATTTAGATCCAATAGCCTTCCTCCCAGGAGGAAGATCACAAATAGTCCAAGTATTATTTCTATTTAAGGCCTCAATCTCATTGTTCATAGCCTCTACCCAATTAGGATTCTTAACATCTTCTGAATAGAAGAAGGTTCAGATACTTATTTTAGGGTAGTAGAGAAACAATATTAGTAGGGTTTCAAATTTGAATAGGTAACATATTTTTCCAGACCATACTTTCTACTACTATTAACCACATAATCATTGAATTTAGCAGGCAGTTTTACACTTCTGGTAGACCTTCTTAAGTCAGGTTTCCCTTGACTACTGTTTTCAGGTAAATTCCTTTGAGACAAGGGACCAGAAGTAGATGGGACATTGCCCTCAGAAGAAGAAATTTCACCTATAGGAAGTTTCAAAGTCACCTCTACTACATCAGAAAGTGGTGCAAGGTTGAACATTGCCCTTATCATTGGGTGCATCAGAAACTCTCCCATCATCATTGGGACTTAAAGAAGTTTGGAAATCAGAATGCTTCTCATCAAAAAAAAAATAACCCATGACATTCTTATCAGAATACTCAGAAAGAATATTTTGATCCTTTTGAAGACCATCATTCATTTTGAAAGGAAAGATATTTTCATAAAACTTTATATCTCTTGAATATGAAATCAGTTTTGACTCAAGACTATACACCTTATAATCCTTTTTGATGTAGAAAACCCAATAAGAACACATTTTTCAGACCTAGGAGAGAACTTATCAGAGTTATTAAGAACAGATGAGAAACATAGACATCCAAAACTACTCAAATGAGAGAGTTTTGGTTTAAAACCATATACAAGCTCAAAAGGAGATTTGCCATTGAGAACATAAGAGGGTAACCTGTTAATAAGATAAGCAGCAGTTAAAACACATTTAGTCCACATGCTTAAAGGAATGCCTACTTTGAAAACAAAGACTTCTTTTTTTTTTTTTTATTTTTTTTTTATTTTTTTTTTTTTTTTTTTTATTTTTTTTTATTTTTTTATTTTTTTTTTTTTTATTTTATTTTTATTTTTTTTTTTTTATTTTTTTTTTTTTTTTTTGTTTTTTTTTTTTTTTTTTTTATATTTTTTTTTTATTTTTTTTTTTTTTTTTTTTTTTTTTTTTTTTTTTTCTTTTAATTTTTTTTTTTTTTTATTTTTTTTTTTTTTTTTTTTTTTTTTTTTTTTTTTTTTTTTTTTTTTTTTTTTTTTTTTTTATTTTTATTTTTTTTTTTTTTTTTTTTTCCTTTTTCTTTTTTTTTTTTTTATTTTTTTTTTTTGTTTTTTTTTTTTTGTTTTTTTTTATAGCTACCATTTAACAGATGTATGTGCTTTCTCTTAGCAATCCCATTTTGCTAAGGAGTATAAGCACAAGAAGTTTGATGAACTATACCAAGACTGGTTAAAACAAAGATATTGCATTCTTATTATTTACAAATTCAGTACAATTATGAGATCTAACAGTTTCAAGGCTGCACTTGAACTGATTACGAATAAAGTTATGTAATTAACAAATGTTCATAAACTTCATCTTTAGTTTTTATAAGAATAAATCCACCAACCTGTAATAATCATCAACAATGGCAGAGTATCTGAAACCCTCCTTACTAACAACCTTGTAAGGACCCCACAAATCAAGATGGATCAATTCACCAATAGAAGTGGTCTAATGATCACTAAAAGGAAAGAGCTCTCTTGTTTGCTTAGCCTTGTGACAGATGTCACAAGGAGACACATGAGAGTCCTTAGTGAATTTAAGATCGTGTTGAAGCGTATCAAAAGCTTGGTCAAAAGGATGACCAAGTCTTGTATGTGTGGAAATCGTAGAGGGGGGTAAATACGTTTTCCTCTTAAAATCTTAAAAATGTTTCGTATCAAATCACCGATCAAGCGTGATATAAATTCTATACCAACAATACATATTCACATCAATGTTCACATCAATCCATGACACAAACACAATCAAACTATTTAGCAAAACACAACACACTATGGCAAATATTAATATGAGCGATAAATGCAAGTATAAATGTAAAGAAATAAGTAAAAGGAAATGCAAACCGGACATGATGATTTATAGTGGTTCGGTCACGAAGCACCTCTTCGCCATACTCTCTCCGGAGCACCAAAATCGAGAGTTATCTTCACTAGTCAACAAGCTCCCTTTAGGCGGAGAAAACCGTACACAAGTAGCTTATATCAATTTCCGACACTAAGCTAGATGTCGAGTTCTAAATCTTAGCTCAGAACAATCCTATCACGACTTCAAATTCTTCATACTTACACGACTTCAAACAACACAAACTTCACAACTACACAACTTTTCCACTTCACAACTTCACTTTACAACTTCCTACACTTCTCAACTTCACTACATTCACATCTTCCTACACTTCAACAATTTTACATCCAACATTATACCAAAGATCATCATGATCTAACATACCTTTTTATGATCTCCATAATCTAATATTAACTAGTTTGGTATACATGTGACTCGATCTATAATTGTGAATGTTAGACATGGTCGCGATGCACTAACTAAACTACATAATTGCATTCTTGATGATAGCGAGAGTTATTCTTTTGCACTTGAATGGATGGATGATTGGATCACATTTAAACTACTTATACCAAGTTCAGTTATCCAATGAAAAAGGTTGAAAGAAGAGTTTGGATTTGAGAAAATACTATGTGCAAAGAGGTGAGAAAATCTGTAGAAACAGTCTACTATTTATAGGAAAAAATATTATTTTTTTTATTTAGGCGGTCCCTTAATTATACAAGGGGGTCACTTAAATATGGTTGGTCCCTTAATTAATAAAGGGGGTTCCGCCTATTTTTCAGCGCTCCTTTTTTGTCTTTTTTGTGGGGGGAAGGTTTTTTTTGGACAACTTCTAGCCGTTTTTTGGGTAGAAATTTGAATTCAAAATGTTTCTTTTGAATCAAACATTTCTTATAAATACAAAATGTTTTGTATATGCTTTTTTAAAATTGTTTGTCCATTTATAAAAAAATGTTTAAGGTTTGAAAAATTCAAAAATTTCTTTGATCTTTCATTCAATTTAAAGTTTGTTTTGTACAAACCTTTAGTGTTTTACATGGGTGCGAACTAAATTTGTTAATGAAGAAACATGAGACGTGAAGATGTTGACGTATGGATTGATGATTCTTGTGATTACGAGTAACTAAGCACTTTACGTTATGTGTTATAAGTTACATGTTTGTCATCACCAAAAACATGAAGAGAATGTATAGATTAAATATCGTAACTAATTATTCTACAACAATTCCCCTTTAGGTGATGACAAAATATGTAAAACTATAACTATAGTTAATTTATAAGTTACTTGTTTACACTTCTTTCCCCTTTGGTCGAAACAAAAAAGAGGACTTAGACGAGTCTTTTAAATACACTTCACCTTTTCAATCAAGAGGCGAGCTTCATCATCTTAGTGAAGTCTTGATTTATCAAATCTTTTAAACAATGAATCCCTTGAACATTGACTCAAGCGGTCATGGATCAAATTAGTTGCAAACTTTACCTATACAATGGATTAGTTTGTGACAAAAAGAAAAATATATATATATGATGAAAAACACATATCAAAAAATGTGTAGATGTCTTAAACGGTTGCAAACGTAATGGCTTGGACATTTGCAAATGCTCCCCCTTGCTTGGGGCACTATGAAATCGAGTAACGGAAAAGTGCTACAAAACAAAGTTAGTAGAAAAATGCACATATATATAATGATGATGACAGATATATATATATGCAAGACACTTAGTGGGGAACAAATCATGTATGTTTTAGGTATATGCACTCTAAAGTGTGGCACTAAAGACAACAACCTAAAAAAATGATGAATGCTTAAGACATGGAAATGTTTAGGAACAAATGATAAGATTCGACCGACACATGCTTAAGGGCTAAGACTCGATCAACACGTTCCTTATGGTATCATCATCTAACCAAGATAATGATGTGGATTTAAATAGACTAATGGTTTTATTGAGAGATTCCTTAATCCTCAAGGTTTCTTTGTTAAGCATTATGTATGCTTTTCATGTTTGGGGTGTTTAAGGATAAACATTATCGTAAGACTCTAGGTCGAACTAAATGTTGATGATAAGGATGATTTGTTGAGGAAACATAAATGAAGAAGGATGAGCGTGAATGGAAAGGGAAGGTGTTGACTATAGGTTTGTTGGGTGTTTGGTAGGTTTGGAGAGTGAGGTGATGAGAGAATGTTGTTTTGTTGTTGGGAGAGATGTATGGCTAAGAGGTTTGATAGGTCTTGTAGTTGATTAATGTCATCAACTAGGCTTT
Source organism: Tanacetum coccineum (assembly GCA_026074375.1). Lineage (NCBI taxonomy): Eukaryota > Viridiplantae > Streptophyta > Magnoliopsida > Asterales > Asteraceae > Tanacetum > Tanacetum coccineum. The sequence continues at coordinate 43,085 of BQNB010001118.1, forward strand.
CTCTACTTGGAGATAGAGGTGGTGTGTGTTGAGTTTGGTTGTCACTTTGAGGTGGAGATTGAGTGTGAGTAACATGTGAATTGATGGTTGAGATGGGAAATGGAGGATGTGAGGCAACTTGTGGTGATGTGGGAGTGTCCTTAATGTAAGGATTTGGTAATTCTTGATTGGGGTGATTGTTTTCTTGAGATGGTTCATGATGAGAAGTGAGTGGTTTTGGCATTGGTGTAGATGAATTTACATTGAGCTCATTAGAAGTGTTACAAGGGTTTAGTTTCTTCCTCCAAATAGGTTTCACACTCATTTTGGCTACCCTTGATGGTTTGGATGTGGGTTTGTTAGAGGATATCATTGGTGGGATGATTGTGATGATGATGATTGTGATGAGGAGATGTCATTGGTGAGAATGTTAGTAGATGGTTGTTAATGTTGATGATCAAAGGTGAAAATATAAAAATGGTGGAACATTGTGATAACTCAACATTTGAAGGTTGAATATCATCTATGTGTTCTTCACTTGCCAAAAAACGGAAGTGAACAAATGAAAGACACGATATTGTGATGACTCAACAACACTTTGAAGATTGAATATCTTCTTTGTGTTCTTCACTTGTTAAAAAGTGGAAATGATTGGATGAGACGCATTTCATTACGAAATTCACTTGACTTTTGACAACATAGGCACATATGCTTATGAGTGTCGAGATATGAAGATGAGACACATTTCATTACAAAATTCACTTGTGGGGAATGGTTACATGGTGAATCTTCTTGTGAAGATGACAAGGTGGATGACTCGAGGTTGATAGTAGTAAGGATGTCTCGGTTTTTCATTTCACTTTGGTGATTTGGGGATGTACTAGAACTAATGATCACTAACAAGAGTGAATAATAGTTATGAGGTTTGAGTGTATGGTAGAAGTGTATCTTGTGGTTTCTAGTGAATAAGAATCACCTATGTGAGTTCTTGAGAGTGTTTGGTTAAAGGATATATGTGAAGATGTGTGTTTTCCCTTCCCTTTTAATTCGTGCTCATCCGGACATAAGTTGTGGAATAAAAAGAATAAATGAAGAGAAATAACGACGGAAGCGATGAGCTTGACAATTTCATGATGGATGACGGTTAGCATACGATGAACTTCATCCGCGAAGTTATGTAGCTCTTCTCGAATATTGCGATTGTTCGTAGAACAATCACACAACGAGGTACGGGGTTGTCTTAAAGGTGGTAACGGAAAAAAAAAAAAAAAAAAAAATGGGGTGGATGGAAGATATTAACCATCTATATAATAATAGAGGCATGATTAAGGTTTTTGTGAAACGACTTAGACATGAACAATAAGTGACATTTTAATTTGCATTTCGCGAATTAAAAATGCTTAAACATTTCGGATGAAATGATTAAGTTGTCGAGATTTATCGGAATGTATTTAATAGTAACAAGACTATTAAAATGAGAATGACACGTTTATGATATTTGTTTCATCATTCCTAGACCTAGACAAAAAAATAAACGGTTCACGTTTGAGTGGTTTGGTGAGGATGCCAGCGATGTTGTCTAGATTGACTAAGGAAAAACCTAATTTCTACGTGCTTAGTGTGTACTCCTAATGAGATACAAAGTTTATCGATGTATACTATCATTAGGCATATTTAGGAAGAGCCATTTAATCAAATTAGAGAATAAATATGAGGGACTTATTACTAGTGGTGCTCAATTCAGCTAACACACGACCATTTTTACGGGTTATACACAGAACCAAAACTTCACTTTAGAAGCAATTACGTTAGGTCAAATTGAATTTTAGTGCAATAGATTCTCCGGGAGTTATTTCTCTATTTAGACAAAATAGAATTCTTATATTTGCCTAATGAAGTGTAGCAAAGATAAAATTTGTATTATCTTTTCATAGAGGACCTAACATGACTCAACTAACATACTTTAATTCCGGTTCGCATAATCCTAATCAAGATGTGTGGAATTCCAAGATAAGCGTAAGCAAGATGTTTTAATCTTTTGTTCAAGATCTATAGGTTGTTTGATTTCGATTACATATTGCTTGATTTAATGGATCTCTTACATTTAGTCATCTTACATGTGTAGTTGTCACATGTGATATTTAACGTGTTTGGTTTTTCAAAAGCCAAGAGATGTATTTATTTGTGACAATGACAAATATGTTATATTAAGAGTGTTTTAAGAATTCTCCATTTCATGTCATGTGAAATGAATCTCATCAATATTATTTATCTTAATTGAGTTTGTGATTCTTTAATGATAAATGTTTGAAAGGAGACATATTTTATTATTATTATTATTTTTTAAATATACTTCTCTAAAATTAATATTCTTATCAATGTTGTATATCATAATTAAATAAGTATTTGAATAAATGTATTTTTACTTGTTTATGCATTGATACATATTTTGATAGGTTATTTTCAATTCTAATAACTTATATTTTTCAAATGATATGTAGTGTATTTTCTTGTAACACATCCATTTATGCTACGAAGATAATAAGATGCATAGGATTTATATTTATCCTTTATCAATCGTTTAATACGATAAGTCCATAAAATCATTAAACATAATGTTTCCCAAACATCATGTTATCCTAGGTGAATAAACAAGAATATTATTTTTATTTTAGAATTTAGTTAAAAGTGAATTTTAGCTATGAGTTGTGCTTTTATGTTGTATGAGCAAAGTTTACATATATTGTTAGTTTGCTCGTGTTTGGTTTTTCGGAAATGACACATTTACCAATTGCATTGCAATGTAAATTGCTTGAATATTTCGGACGAAACATTCAAGTCGTCAATCCTACTTCATTGTGTATTTGATGCGTGTATTAAACATATTAGTATAATATTTGGAACACAACCATTGGACAAGTAGACTCAATATGGCATCATCAACAAAAGTGTGATTTATGATCCGATGCATATTCTTTTCATCTAGAAAATGATGTAATTATTTTCATATCAATCTAGTGTGATTGAGTATGTAGATCCAAGATAATATCTCTATATATTGATATAGTCTTGAAGCTAAACAAATAAGAATCCAATTTCATGTCCATACACGAAAACTTGTCAATAGATTCAATAAAAGATATCAATCATAATTTGAATAATGAATTGATATATTCTCGAAATCTTTCTTGACCCTCACGAACACTCATTTAAAAGAAAATAAATAAACATTTAAGTGGTGTGTTCCATTAATCCAAAGATTAGTTGTAAATAACATACAAAAACTAATTTATGTATCTGCATACATGCTGTTCCAACCACCATGGAAGAAGAACTTGTGGAACCAACCATGTATGTAATGCAATTTATAATAGGGTGAAAGCTATAGATACGCAAGATAGTATTTTCAAAAGACTGAAAGACGTAACCAACTAATTATATAACCAGTATCCTCAAAATGCTTTCAAATTTTGATCGATATATGTAATGTAACATGCTACCAGCAGGTTAATAGGTTAACCACTTCAAAATTTTACATGAATGGTCCCTGTGGCTTGAGTTGACTTTCACTTTTAGTCCGTTGACTTTTTTTCACTTTAGAAATTTCCCCCCCCTTAAAATTTTCTTACTTTTTTTTCAATTAATTTTTTTCCTTTTTTTTCTTAATTTTCTTTTCATTTTTACAACTTTTTTTTTCAACCGCTTCCATGACGAAATTTTTTTTTACTTTTTTCTTCCTTAATTTTTATTAAAGTTGCGTAAAGTAAAAGTATAATAAGTGTCAAAAAAAATTAGTGTCAATTTTTTCTAAGTTGCGTAAAAAATTAGTGTCAAATTTTTTTTTAAGTTGCGTAAAAAATTAGTGTCAAATTTTACAACTTTTTTAAAGTTGCGTAAATTTATATTTTTTTTTAAAGTTGAAAAAAAAATTAGTGTAAAAAAACATAAGTGTCAAAATATGAGTGCCTTTTTTACGCGACTTAAAAAAAATTGACACTAATTTTTTTTATACTTTTATTTTAAGCAATTTAAAAAAAATTAAGGAAAAAAAGTAAAAAAAGAAATTTAATCATGGAAGCAGTTGAAAAAAAAGGTTGTAAAAGTGAAAAAAAAAATTTAAGAAAAAAAAGTAAAGAAAATTTAATTGAAAAAAATAATTAAGTGGAAAAAAAATTCTAAAGTGAAAAAAAAGTCAATGGACTAAAAGTGAAAGTCAAGTCAAGCCATAGGGACCATTCATGTAAATTATTGAAAGGGTAAATATCGATCAAAATTTGAAAGCATTTTGAGGATACTGGTAATATAATTAGTTGGTTACATATTTCAGTCTTTTAAAAATACTATCTTACGTATCTATAGCTTTTACCCTTTATAATATTATGAGCAGGTTAAAAGAAACGAAACACCAATGTTGTGAAACCATAAATATTTTGCAATAATTGCAAATAATATATTTTCAAATAAAAATTGACTGACAAATCATCTCCACCTCCCTCACCCTACATGTACAAGTATGGCTACATGCCTACACCCACTCCCTCCTCAATGTTTATGACATTTGTTGACCACTCTTCCTTTATTTGAGTACTTTTGGTACTTTGTATCCCTCTCTATCTCCGTAACTTTATGTTCCATGACTCCATCTTGTTTTCTTCATCATTTACCTGCATGATTTGATTATAGTATGACGCACACTATTATTTGATATATATAAAAGTTTCAAAAAAATATTTTATACGTTCAATTCTTTAATTTAACATCTATAAACCGAACACGAATAAACATATTTGTATCAAGAACATTGCATGTTTACCATCAATATAGATAGATAATAAATTAATAAAACTAATTTGCTCACGGTAAAAATATCTACTTAATCATCCATTACAGAAACGCATGAAGGTATATAAAATAGAGTATATATTTTATCAACATATGAGCAAGATAATCACAATTCAACTTCTTTCTTTTGGTACTCAAAAGATAATGGAAAAACTAAACCGATGCGTCAAAGGTTTCTTCGTTTTACGTTATCATCAAAACATACTATATATATACTCTATTTATTATAATTTTCTGAAAACAAATTAAAAAATATAATCAAAAACAATAATATAAAAGAGGTTATTATGATTTAATAAGGATAACACATTAAACATAATTTAAAAATAATCACCTTTAATTTATGGATAGAGATAGTCTTGTGTATGAAGAGATGCCTCTGCTTCCTTCCTCTATGAAGAAAAACTTCTAGAGATTTAAAAACTAAAATGGAAAACCAAATTGACCAAAGTAGTATGACATTATAACAATTTTTCTTGAGGTAATGAAACTGGATATAAACTTAAAAGTTTGAGACTGTATACCGTCTGTTAACTTTACAGAGACGACTCATCATCTTCAATATACCTAAGATGCCTTCGATTGGTCCTGCAAAAGCACACAAACCCAAAAGAAACCATTTAAAAAAGAGTTCGCATAATAGAAGAAGAAGAGTAATGCCATTATAATAAAACCACATATAAAAGAGGGAAAGGGAGGATAAAATTACATTAAAGAGAGAATGGCCTGAACATGGAAATGTGAATTGAATACGAAGAAGATATTGGAAGGAATTTGTACTTTCAGATTTGAACTTTGAAGGCACAAGTGATGATGATCTTGAGAAAAAAATCTACCAAAAGTTAAAAAAGCGAAAATTACATAAATGGCCTGTTGGGATTCGTGTATTCCTGCAGAGAACCCATTCATTTTTTTTCGAAAATAACCCCCTAAATCGCGCTGCATTGGTATCGATTTTCCAAAAGACACGTGTCGGGCTGTAACATAGAAAATAGCGAATATAAATCGGAGCGCTAATTTTTTAAAAATGAAGATCGTGCCTCTACCATAGCGATTCCAAAAAAGAATCAGCTTTTGTCAGGTGCACGTGGGGTCGGGGTCAGAGGCGTTAAATGAAAATCACGCCTACTTCATAACGATTTTTTTGTATTGTTTGCATTTTAAGAAGCACAATAACATACAGTATGAAATGATGTATCACTGCCATACAGTATGAAATGATGTACGAATGCCACCTACAGTAATTTTTTTGTTGTTTTCTAAAATGTGGAAAACTAGAAAGGGGGTTGAATAGTTTACCGCTTTTTAATTTAAGGTTTATATATGTTTGTAAAACTTAGATTTGACTTTTTGTGAATTCAATGCTTGCACAATATGAACACTATAAGTATATGATATGATAAAGTAAGACAATAGATAAGAGTAAGAACAATCAAATATAAGGTGCCATGATACATTGGAGATTTTGTATTGGGATGTCCAAGCTAAAGATAAGGTTCATTAATGTTTAGTGTGTAAACTCATGATGTAGTTAATCATATCTTTAGTTAATAATACCAATGAACAATAAAACAGCAACGGCAAATTGTATCACACAACAGTTAAATCCACTGTGATCCGTTTTAAAATGACTTTTTTGTCGTTCTTTATATATCTAGTTGTTTTTTATCTAAGAAGTAACACGCACCGGACTCCTTATTCCGCTGCGACCCAATTTGGGGGTGTTACAGATTGGTATCAAGAGCCAAGGTTATAGAGAACCATGTCAAATGGTTTTTTGCTAGGACTTGTAACCGTTTTCAAACATCGAATTCATAACAAAGGGTTTTACACGGGAGATACATATGTGCATACATTCATTGCATACACAACTTGTTTCATTATTATGGTTAGAACTAGATGCATTTAATAATTGATATCCATGATATTGAAAATAACATGTTAATAATAAAAATAAAGTCATCAAAAAAAACAAATAAAGCTATTTTGAATTTTAAGATTCAGTCATGTCAGATTCGGATGAATCGTTACATACACGGAGGTTTCCAGCCCATTTGAGGGTTTATCAGACATAGGATCACCGAGAGCCGATGATCACGATACCGATGAGCTGCCATGGATGCCCGGAGGACCCATCACGTGGAGGCCGCTTCTTCAGGCCCCACCCACTCTAGATTACGTCGCCTGCCCTGAGGGAGCCAGAGCAGGCACCACCTTCGCTATATTATTTTCCAGGCCTAAGCAAGCTGAAGTATTAGATTGTTGCTGAGGATCATCCAGATGCTGAGGATGCCTCACCCACTGTTCAGTCACATGATTATGTTTCGGAGTCCGATCCTAATGGCGGACCCCAGGAGGGAGTATGACGAGAGGACCCCGAGGAGGATCCGTTGACTATTCTGCCTGATGGAGGGGGATGACAGAGACGATAGTGAGTATAGCCATCGGAGTAGGATGAGGGATATGATGTTGACATGGAGCTAGAGGAGTGATTAGGAGGAGGATGTAGCACCCAGCTCCTGCCGACTCTGTATTTATGCTATTAAGCCCATCCTACGGAATCAGGCCCCCATCTGCGGAGGAGACAGAGTCGTTCGAGACCGATGAGTCTACGGCCACACCACCACCACAACCTGCATATCGTGTCGACACTAGGATTTCTATTATTCCAAGCTCCAGACCTACACCATTATGGTCTAATGCAGAAGTTGCCAGACCTTCTCGCTATAAATCTACTCGTTTCTTCTCCACCATCATCACCAACTCACCTTCATAGGTCTTTCACCATTTCCCTAGATACCTTCTTCCACACCACTACCCCTATACATCTCCATTACTAACCACTATCCACCACCCTCACAAGAGTTATACTACAGCACCACCTCCTACCCCATGTCATGTTCATTGGGCTATCGAGCTGTTAAATCTGGCTGATAGCGATGGCCGCATCTACATCCAATCTCTACATTATACCAACCCACACCTTCATACTTTCCCCCTACCAGATAAGATGCACCATCATCAGGATAACCACCACCCTTGCCCAATTAGTTCCTACTTCATCACCACCATTGCTACTACACTCACTGCTATCGAGGGAGACAGACCCAAAGATAACATACGAGGTTACCTTACCCACCACGAAGAGGTTAGGAAACGCTCTTGGATCCCAATATACGAGGTAGGACAGAGCTTATCTAGCTGCTGCTAGAGCTAATACCGGGGTCTGGAGGGTCTAAGGGCAGACAATGGCTTTGTAGAACTATGGATGGGAGATCAGAGGCGGATCCGGAGATGTAGAGATGGATATGGTTAATTCACAGACTCGTGAAGATGAGATAGTGAGACCGCTGCAGTGGCACCAATTTTAAGTACTGACACTGAGTTAGGGGGCCGACATATACAACATAGTTGAGACAAGTGGGTTAGGCAAGACCACGATTGAGATTTATGCGAGGTTAGACGCTGAGCCAAAAGAAAAGATTCAGAGACATCTATTGGCAGGTCGGCTCATATGTGTTTAGATCCAGACAACACATTATAAAACATATACACGTCATCGATAGAGACAAAAATAGGCTAGATTGTCCCGAGAGGCTTTGAGAGTGCGATCCATGATGGCGAGTTGATCTTACCCGCAGGATAGGTTATGTCACTGCGCACTACCTTACTAAAGTCAGATAGTTTAGAGAAATAGAGAGTTGCAATGCTGCTAGATCTCCGAGGAGACCAGTCCTGGACTTCAAGAGAAGTTGAAGGCAGACCATAGGAGATCTGCAGAGATGGAGCAGAGTGAACATCTGAACGTAACCCGACAGCAGCCACTCTTATGAACAGACAATACTTGATAGCGTCATAATAGGGATTGGTACCAAACTAACAGGGACATTGATCAAACACTACAGGGATATGTTACCAGCACTACAGGGACAGCAACTGACCCGTTGGAGTCCTGCACAGCCAGAGCTTTGTCCAGAGAGGCTAGGTAAGCAGTTCATATATTAGATCCTGTTATGGCTAGGTCATTTTGTATATAGCCTACTAAGTATTACGGTTAGGTTGTTATGTTTGTTTTTGTAACCTAATCGTTTATGATCATTTTGTTATCTGAACCATTCATGTATGTTTTTCCAATTTTATATATGGGAATGGTTGTATTATGTCAACGTCTTAATCAAATTGTTGTATGAATGAATGTCGATTGGTTAATCATTGTGTGATTTATAATCAGTGTATATTTCACTGTGTGATGTGATCAGCAACTTTATTTTATCAGTAATATGTCATGGTCATTGTTAAGATTTTATGAAATCAAACAGGTTATAGTAATTTTTCTTCTTGTGATTGAAGAAAAAAGGCAACCAAAACGAGCCACAAGGTCATCACACCGGTCACAACAACCCCAGCCCAAACAGCAACCACCACCACATTGGTCACAAATGCCAACTTCATGCCAATTATTGACAAGGTGTCAACCTGCCGCATTGGCAGCACAGATGCAAACAGGAAGTGGCGATGACAGCCACACATCGAGTGAACTGTGGCAGAAGGACTGAACGCGTTGCTCGAGAAATCACTTACCAAACTTTAAGAAGTGCAAACCTCAATAAATCAAAGGCACAAGGGAGAAGATGAAAAAACTCAATGTTTATAAAAGGAAAGGAAGACAGAATTTCCTCAATAAGCAACTGCTCTGAGGTAAAAACAGATTAATTATTTCCACAAGTACACTCAAGCAGGAGCTCTAACAATGTGTGGAATACATTATAACAGTCAGTCATTATTGCAAATGCAAAGTACATTGTGCCTATCTGAGAAAAGAAAATGACTGACAAGTACTGTCCAAGAAACGAGATGAAAAAGGCTCGAGGCTTAAATGAAGAATTTGAAAGTGAGATTGTATAACTGATGTTATAGGGTAAACCACCAACGTTTCCAGGAACTAGCACTGCAGTGGTTGTTAGGATGTTTCCTAAGGTAGTCTGACAATGTTGAAATGTACGTCCCGGTCGGATTGCCCGACATGATCCATGAAAGTATTGTAGCATCAAAGCCGAAAGACCATGCAAAGGCTGTTGAAACAGCCACAGAACAAATGGAAAGAAAGTCAGCACCAGTTTGCTAAAAGACAGGCTCAGAACAAAAGGAAGTTTGAAAACACTTCCCGAAACAATCAAAACCAACAACAACAGAACAAGAGACAAAACATTAGCAAGGCTTATACTGCAGGGACTAGTGAAAAGAAGCCATACGGGGGATCCAAACCCCTATGCTCAAAATGAAATTATCACCATGATGGGACCATGTGCTCCTAAATGCCAAAAATGCAACAAACTTGGCCATTTTGCCCGTGACTGTAGGAGTGCGGGAAATGCCAACAATGCTAACAATCAGAGGGGCACTGGGTCAGGCCAGAAACCTACTTGCTTCGAGTGTGGAGTTCAAGGACACTTCAAGAGGGAATGCCCAAAGCTGAAGAACAACAAAAACCGTGGAAATTAAGTTGGTAATGACAGGGCTCCAGCCAAAGTGTATGTGGTGGGACGTGCAGGGATGGGTTAAACACTATCCTTATGGGTTGCACATTAAACCTCCTGAACCACCCATTCAACATAAATTTAATGCCCGTAGAACTTGGTAGTTTCGACGCTATAATTGGGATGGATTGGTTGGCAAAGTACCAAGCAATCATTGTATGTGCGGAGAAGATTGTTCGTATCCCCTGGGGAAATGAAACATTAATTGTTCACGATAACGAAAGCAATCAGGGACACGAGACTCGTCTGCACATTATCTCGTACTCTAAAACACAAGAATACATGCTAAAAGGATGTCCGGTCTTTTTGGCACATGTCACTACAAATGAGGTTGAAGACAAGTCGGAGAAGAAGCGACTTGAGGATGTACCAATTGTTCGAGATTTTCCTGAAGTCTTTCCTGAGGACTTGTCGGGTCTTCCTCCGACTCGACAAGTGGAATTTCAAATCGATTTAATACCTGGTGCTGCACCTGTAGCACGGGCACCTTATCGATTGGCACCATCTGAAATGAAAGAGTTGTTGGAGCAACTAAAAGAACTATCTAACAAAGGCTTTATAAGACCTAGTTCCTCACCCTGGGGAGCTCCGGTCTTGTTTGTCAAGAAGAAAGATGGATCATTCCGGATGTGCATTGATTACCGGGAATTGAATAAACTAACGGTGAAGAACCGTTATCCGCTCCCAAGAATTGATGATTTATTTGATCAGCTTCAAGGGTCGAGTGTCTACTCGAAGATCGACCTAAGGTCGGGTTATCACCAACTGAGGGTTCGAGAAGAAGACATTCCGAAAATCGCTTTCAAGACTCGTTACGGCCATTATGAATTTCAAGTTATGCCATTTGGTTTGACAAACGCACCTGCCGTATTCATGGACCTTATGAATCGGGTGTGCAAACCATATTTGGATAAATTCGTGATTGTCTTTATTGACGATATTCTGATATATTCAAAGAACAAGCAAGAACACGAAGAGCACCTTAAGCTAATCTTAGAATTGCTTAAGAAAGAGGAGTTGTATGCCAAATTTTCCAAGTGTGATTATGGATTCCCCGAAAATACAGTTTACCTTGGTCAGCGAATAAAGTAGTGAGGGCAATCAACGTGGATCCTGCCAAAGATCAAATCATTAAAAGATTCCGACATCTCCTAAGTCACCAACGGAGATTCGTCAATTTTTAGGTCTTGCTGGGTATTATCGAAGATTCATTGAAGGGTTTTCAAAGATCGCCAAACCGATGACCAAGCTCACCCAGAAGAAGGTCAAGTTTGAGTGGGGTGATAAACAAGAAGCAGCTTTTCAACTATTGAAGCAGAAGTTGTGCAGTGCACCAATACTGTGGCCTGACTGAAGGAAGCGAGAGATTTTTGTCCCATACTGCGATGCTTCAAAAGAAAGGGTATGGGCACTGTGTTAATGCAAAGAGAACAGGTGATTGCTTATGCTCAACGCCAACTGAAGATTCATGAGAAAGAAACTATACGACTCATGATTGAGCTTGGAGCATAGTTTCGCTCTCCAAGATTTTGGAGGCACTAAACCTGATGGAAACCAAGTGCACGGTGTTCACTGATCATAAGAGTCTACAACACATTCTTAATTAGAAAGAGTTGAACATGAGGCAACGTTGTTGGTTGGAGTTGCTCAGTGATTACGATTGTGAGATTCGTTATCACCCGGGAAAGGCAAACGTTGTTGCTGATGCTCTAAGCAGGAAGGAGAGAGATCAACCAAATAATAGTTTCCAAGCTTAGTCATGACATTGCTTGGATCTTCCCAAATAAATCTTGAATGCTCAGACTGAAGCACGAAAACCAGAGAACATCTAGAACGAAGATGTTGGAGGCCTGTTGCTTGAAAATGCTAAGGATCCGGAGAAAGTTAGAAAGGAAAAGTTGGAACCGCGTGCGGATGGAACTCTTGCTTCAATGGCAATGATTTTTTACCATTTATATGGCGCTTGAGGACTGTGATTATGCACGAGTCCCACAAGTTAAAATACTCCATTCATCCGGGTTCTGACAAAATGTACCAAGATATGAAGAAGCTATATTGGTGGCCCAATATGAAAGCCGACATCGCCACCTATGTTAGCAAGTTTTAGACCTATGCTAAAGGTCAGCCGGAATATCAAAGACCATCATGATTGTAGGTACAACCTAAGAAACCTTGAAATGGAATGGGGACAACATACTATAGGATTTTATTACAACTTCCAAAGTCTCGCAAGGCTACACACCAATTGTGTATTGTTGACCGACTACTAAGTCTGCTATCTTGTAACCGATGTAAGAGACTATCCTATGGATAAACATGCAAGAATGTACCAAAGGAGGTTGATTACGAGCATGGAATACCTTTTTCAATCTTTGTTGATCGCGAACCCCCGAGGTTCGCATCCAATTTCCTGGAGGTCAACCTCAGAACGCTTTAGAACTAAATCATGGATATGATAATGGCGTACCATCCACAAACAGATACGGGCAAAGTGATAAGAGAACTATCCAAACTCTCAAGGATATGCTACGTGCTTGCGTGATCGACTTTGGAAAAGGTTGGGTTAGCCATTTGTCGTTGGTCGAGTTTTCATATAACAACTGTTATCACGCTAGCATTAAGGCCGCACACATTCGAAAGCACTGTATGGTCCGAAAGTGTCGTTCACCTATTTGTAGTACCGAAGTTGGAGAGTCTCAAAAATCCCCCGGTCGGGAGAATTAATTCCAAGAAACAACCGAAAAGATCTGTCCAAATCAAGCAAAGGTATGCAAGCCGCCCATAGATAGGCAAAAGAGCTACGGCCTGATTAAGCGTAAGCCGATGGAGATTTCCCAAGTTAGGGATAATGTTATGCTCAAAGTTTTGCCTTGGAAAGGGGTCGTACATTTTGGCAAACAGGGGAAGCTAAATCCCAGATATGTTGGACCTTTCAAGGTGATAGAAAAGGTTAGAGACGTTGCATACAAGCTTGAGCTTCCTGAAGAGCTGAGCAGGGTTCATAATACGTTTCACGTATCCAACCTGAAAAAGTTTATGCCGACGAACCATTATCAGTTCCGTTGGATGGACTGTCATCTTGATGACAACACATTCATTTTTGTCGAGGAACCGTAGAAATCATGGACCGCGATGTTAAACGGCTGAACGAAGCCGAATCTCATTTATCAAGGTTGATGGGACTCAAGCGAGGTCCTAGTTAACATGGGAATGCGAGATCAAATTCAGGAAAGAAATACCCACATCTTTTCACAAAGACCGCACCGTCGTCAAGTGCCGCGTCTTAAGCCTTGAGGACAAGGCTTCATTTAACGGGGGGAGACCATAACACCCCGTGTTTTAGGGTCATTGACGACGTTAATAAATTTACTATGTGTAATTTTAGTATTGTACGCTTTTTTCTTTAAATCATAAACGTTAAGTTAAATCGTGTAAGCTAAAAATGATCATTCAATGTAAACGGGCGTCAAACAATTAAATGTTTACATCAAGCAAGTGTTAAGTAATTATTTTGAGGATAATTATTAATTTGTTCATTTTATTTTATTGGTTACTAAATTTTATTACATTTTTACGAATAAAGTAACGTTAAGAGCATAACTGGAACCACATTAATTAATTTACGCTTCAACAAATACCTATGTTTATATACAATGATCAAAGTTTATAAAACTTTTACCACACTTATCAAATGGGACGCCCCATATATCAAGAAATAAGCAAGACTTCACAAGTTGCAAGTATACATTTTATATAACAAGACAACACTTACATATTTACTTACACTTTCAAAAGAGCAAGTATAATACTTGCATTTTATTACAAGAAATAAGCTAGATATTTCTTCCTTGATTTCATGGGATACCTCTCATAAATTAGGAACACAAAGGACACATAAACATTACCAAGCCAAGGTGCAAGTATGAGTTGATAAGACTATAGTACAAGACTAGTGTTTTTGACTCAAAAGTCCACCACCATTCCCTCACCCATGTCCAGTCCCCCCCCTCTCTCTTATTCCTTATGGTATATGTTTTATACACTAGGCTATCTCTTATATCATATATACTTGCAAGTAGTAAGAAAGATAACACATACACTTCAACACTTTACCAAAAATCAAAACCATCCTCTCTTTTTCCTCTTATAAGCCCACGGCTACAAACACCCCTTTTATACAATCCATAGCTTGATTTTCTAAGACCATACAAGCATACACACATCCTTCCTATGATAACCTAAGGTGTTTTGAAGGGTTGGCTAAGCATTTTCAAGATTTGAGCAAGTGATTACAAGATTAGGGTTTTCAACCTAATCTAGGGTTTTATCTTTTTGCAGAGCTTTGGTTTTATCTAAACAAGGGATATAGATTATATTCAAAATCGTCATACAATCATAATAAGGTACAACTAAAACCCTTTATGTTCTTACATTTATCATTATATGCATATGTTAGTTCTTTATAGCAAAAATCACCATTAGGACTTTTAAACATGTAAAAAGAGTTTTTTTCTTGTGATCATCATTTTGTACACTTTTACATATGTTATGATGTTAATGATATCATGTTAAAATAGATGTAAAAGTATTGTACCATGTTGAATTAGTGTAAAAATGAATATATACAAATTAGGGTTTTCAAGGTTACTTAATATGTTACAAGTAAAAGTATTGCAAATGACTTGTTAACCTTGTTCATGGACTTTTGTTTATGTTATATGAATACTAAAATAAGGTTATAATGGAAGTATAACTCTTGTACACACTTGGTTAACATATAAAAAGTTCATATGTAAACTTGTTAAATTAGGGTTTCTTTAATAAGTTATGGTTTATAAGTGTTATTATGGACTTGTTAACTTGGACATTTGGACAATATGTGGACTAATGGACATATTATAATGTAAAAACAATAATATACCTTGGGAATAAAATTCTTGTGGTAATTTACAAGAAGTAAAAAAGTACATAAAACCAAGCTTTATAAAAAGTATACATATAAAACATAACGGGCTGTTTTTGATTTAGAAATTATAACATGGGTTTGACATTTTTATAAAAATAATACATCTCATGACAATTCCAAAAAGGTAAGAAACTCGGAAAAACGGATAATAAACGAAGGAGTTACATAAGAAAACACGATTTACGATTAATGCCGGTTTATAAAATAAACTTTATAAAAGCAAGTTATAAAATACTTCTAAAACAGAAAGTTTAGTAATTTTCACAGATTTTACATATTTTTAGGATTCCAAAATGATAAGAATCGTAAATTTTCAATTAATAACGAAAGAATTATGAATTACGCGAGTTTACAACAATAAATACTTTTATAAAACTATTTTTATAAAAGTTACTATTCATGACAGAAACATATATTTTTGTAAACCTCATAAATAGAATAGACATTCAATGAGACAAGATCGTGCTCGACAAGAATCGCTAAAAACGAAGCTATAACGAATAAAATACGATGCGGTTATTAACACCGTTGTAATGTACGATAACTAAAACTATAAAAATAACTTTATAACTGGTGTGAACAGTAAAAAGTATTGTTCACCAGGGGACTAAAAATATGAAAAATATCAAATATTGATAACTCGACTTAATATGAAAACGTAGACATAAGAAACGCAAGAAACGGACTTGAAACGCGAAAGTTACGCCAGATTTTACTACGAACGTAAATATAAATGTTTTAACTTATTATAACAACAATTTACAAAACAACTTTATGGTGATTAGCTATATAGAATGATATATGGTAGAAGTTACCCAATGTGATTAGTACTTTACAACGACCTAGATTGGATTAGGTTGCGCTCGATCATTACCGTGACGCATTTTCTGTGATACACTTGATATTCGCGTACTTACAAAGGTGAGTTCTAGCCCCGAACGTTTATTACATGATTTGGTGTTAACCAAGATATTGGGGTTAGAAACATGCAATGTTATATAATGGACACTTTAGAGGTAACATTATTATAATATTATGATGTACTTGTAGCATAAGAAAACGTATTAACCCCATGTGAGCCGCATTAAATCATGAACTGTCAATTGCTGGAGTGAGCGCGAATGTTAAAAATAGAATCTATTGGGATCAACACCCCATATGGGAGATAAGCTATCATCTGGCAAACGAACGTATACCATGTCGCAACATAGGATGTTGCGGGTTAGAACATCATCACGGGCAATGTAGGCCATTTATATGGTATTCATCTATGTCGAGCTTCAGTGTCATGAGCTTAGGGCAACGTACAGACCATATATATGATGTCATGTCATCTGAGTTGTGCTTTTATGTTGTATGAGAAAAGTTTACATATATTGTTAGTTTGCTCGTGTTTGGTTTTTCAGAAATGACACATTTACCAATTGCATTGCAATGTAAATTGCTTGAATATTTCGGACGAAACATCCAAGTCGTCAATCCTAATTCATTGTGTATTTTATGCATGTATTAAACATATTAGTATAATATTTGGAACACAACCATTGGACAAGTAGACTCAATATGGCATCATCAACACAAGTGTGAGTTATGATCCGATGCATATTCTTTTCATCTAGAAAAGGATGTAATTATTTTCATATCAATCAAGTGTGATTGAGTTATGTAGATCCAAGATGATATCTTTTGTTATATTTTGATATAATCTTGAAACTAAACAAATAAGAATCCGATTTCATGTCCATACACGAAAACTTGTCAATTAGATTCAATAAAGATATCAATCATAATTTGAATAATGAATTGATATATTCTCGAAATCTTTCTTGACCCTCACGAACACTCATTTAAAAGAAAATAGATAAATATTTAAATAGTGTGTTCCATTAATCCCAAGATTAGTTGTAAGGTGAGGTTGATGAATAATGATAAGTTAATTTCTTATTCCAAGATTGTCGTAAATTTTACTTGTGCGAAAAACTATTTGTTGTTATGTATAATATACATAGTTTTTGACATTTTATGAGTATATAAATGAGTTTTCTAACCATTTTTATACAACACACATCTTTTGTAAAATACTATATGTTAAAAAAATATAATTATGTGTGTATGTTAGAACCATGCAAGCACAAGCATTTTCTTTTTCTTAGTTACTAATGTATTAATACAATCTTTTCTTTTGTTTAACCAACCCAAGGTCAAACAAAGCAAGTTGTTGAAAATATTTAAACGTGTTGTTGAAAATAGATTAAATCGTTAGAAATATTTAGGTGACTAGTTTTAACACATTTAATAATATACTTGACAAGTTATTGAACTCTTATTCCTAAGTATATTCCCATACTCGAAAAGATTTACAAGATGTTTATGTAACATTTGTAAATTAAATGATCTATGCCTATATGTAATGCAAGAACAATTTCGCAATCTTAATGCAAGAAATCTAGCATAAGTTCTAGTTATGCATAATCCGAAAAACTAGCTACAAACAAATAGTGTACATGACACATGTGCTTAGACATTCAATTAGCTTAATTACAAATAGCAACGATCATTTAATAATTTCTACTAACAAACTTAAGACATAAAGAAATGCACATAATCATATAGCATAACACATAAAATGCTTGTCGTCGTTTTGTGTATTAGATACAACAATGTATACATAGCTCGGTTTTATTTGAAAACAAATTAGTTTCCTCCCCATTTCAAAAATTAACCAATTTTAATATTTTTGAAAGGTTAATTACACCATTTTTCAATAACATACCGACTAGAAATGTCCGACTCGAAAGGAAAAGATAAAATACAAGTATTACGTTAAAACGAGACTCAACGTTTTGGACAATAAGTAGTATTTTGCCTTTCTGACTAACTTAAGTTTGAAATAAATACTTGGAAGTATTTTTATATGAAAGTAGACTCAATTATCTTCGAAATGGCGGGTGGCACGACTTCTACGGACTTACGGTTGATTTTATATGAATTTTCAAAGTTTCCAAAAAACTGATGAATCAGACAGGTGGTCCACTTAAATATAAGGGGGCCGGCCATACATTTTAAGGGGGTCGACCATTTGACACGCAGATTTGCCATTTTTTTTGTACAAAATTGTTTACTGACTTTGCAAAAAGGTGTACAACTTTCTGAACTTGATACCGAACATATAAAACTTATTTTAAGCATCATTTTTTTTACCTCAAGCTAGTATAATTAGTGTATTTAACAACAAAACTAATACAAGTTAAGCAACAAAACACTTTTCATATTTAATCCCCTTTCATGAGTAATTTGATACATGGATCGTACTTAATTTTTAAAACCATTTGTTTTGAAAATTAGAGCGACGTGGCTCTGATACAAATTGTGGAAATCGTAAAATACCAATTGTGGAAATCGTAGAGGGGGGGTGAATATGTTTCCATTTAAAAACTTAAAATATTTCGTATCAAATTATCCAATTCTGTTACATAAACAGACTTAACTAGACAAGATCAGTACTAACTATAGTACTGCCAGACTTAACTTAGTACTGGCAGACTTAACTATGTCTACCAGACTTAACTCTATAACTACCAGACTTAAGTCTGTTTACAATAATTCCTAACAATCCTCCCCTAACTTGAACTTCACTTGTGATCTTCAAGTTTCTTTGAGTGTCTTCATTATAAGCTTCTTGAGGATTTTGTAAGCATTATCTTTGGAATTATTCTTGAACTGCAACATGATGATTTTCCTGTATAAACAGGTTCTTGACTTCTATCAGCAACTCTTGAAATCATCACTAAGGATATTTGCAGCATTAAATCTTTTCAGCAACACTTGAATAAGCAGCAACATTGACTATATGTACATCAAATCATAAAGTTTCAGTCTATTCTCATCACTTCCAGGTGTGTTAACTCCTGTGAGAGGTGAATCATTGAAAATTTAATGGATTTGATGTCTCTTTACTAGTTAGCCATTAACTCTGGAGTAGCCAATGTTTGGTTTATAAACCATGGTACATTGATAACCATTTCAACTCTTAGTACATGAAACATGGTGAGTTGAAATACCATATGATTTTTAGCAAATCATCAGCTATCAACGGATATTAAGCCTTTACTAAGTAACCGTTTGCTCTTGGGCTAGCGCGTGGGAGGTGTTGGAGGGTACAGGGTTTGTGGTGTGTGTGTGTGTGTCTCTAATTTTGGGAACTTAAATCATTAGTAAGTTGAATACAGATGTAATTGCATGTGTTTTTGGTAAAACTGTCAACCAATATATGGATTTTCCACAGCCTTTACGTATTCCGGAGGTTATCATAACCTTATGGGGCTATGCCATCTCTTTTAACAATGGTGGTAGATATGGTTGAGTTAATAACCATACGAATCGAAGAGAGTGTGTGGTGTGTGTGTGTGTGTGTGAAACTACGCGCTCTCGCGCGCTGCTGATAGTCTTTACCAAAGCATTAGTGTGTTATTATGTTGCTGATCAGCTCGCATCTCGATACTCGCTCAGAGAGAGGAGATAAGACATGGTCGATGCCATAACCAGGATTTGTTCTTGGAGGCTTTAGACAGTAAGCAAATGGGAGAGGACCTCATCATATCTTCAACAGAAATGGTGTATAAGTTCGTGCCACGACTTCCTTTAATAAGGTCGACACCATCTAAGTCTCGGACGAAGCATGTGTGCTTTCTGAAGGCAACTTCAAGATCTGAATCACAAAATTGACCGACAGAGAAAAGGTTGTGTCCAAGTCCTTCTACATAGTATACCCTGGAAATTACACTGTCACCAATGACATAATCCCCATAACCCATAATTGCACCAAAATGGTCGTTTCCGAATCGAACAGTCCCGATAAACTTTTTCACGAAATTCCTGAGCCGTGAGCGATCTCCAGTCATATGTTTTGAGCAGCCTGAGTCCAAATACCAGAGAACGATCTGTACAACCTGCATTTGAACAAAGGCGAAAATGGAGATTTGGATACATTGGATCCCCAATTGCAATTGGGGTCCGGTTGGTTAGTGCACGCAAGATTATATGCTACAGGGGCAATAGTTTCCTGTGGATCAGCTGGCATACAGTCACTCTTAAGAGCAGTAGACCTAACTAAAGGGCACTGTCTTCCTAACGGGAGAAGTCTACCAGTGGGCTTCCATTGTTTTGTAGGCAAGACCTTAGGTGGAGTATTCCTAGTTAAAGGCCACTGATCTCCTAAAGGTAATAGTCTGCCAGTGGGTCGCCACTGATGGCCGATAGTGGTAAACAATTTCCCTGTGGCCTTCCAAACTTGCTTAACTTGCTTAACCCGCCACACTTTAGTGGCAGGGGATTGCTTCACAAACATCTCAGAACGCACAACACATTGATCATGATTAACAGAAATTAAGCATTTGTTACAAGTTTTGCAAGAAGTATTAGAATTCGAATTAATTACAGTACGCTTATAGCTAATACTAGAATCAACGTGATTCTTTTGTTTCTCATTCGACTTATTCATCCTAGAATGGGCTTCTACTTGTTTCAAGGCACTTTTAGCTGGAAAAGTCCTATCTTTCTTTGTATTGCTCCTAGGCTTTGACCTGCTAGCTGCTGAGGAACCTTTTACTCTTGTAGAGGGAATTCCATGAGCATTAGTCAAATTTATTTTCTGGTGCTCAACTTGTGGTGGTGTGTTATGAGTTGAGGTTTTACATGGTTCGACAAAAGTAACTCGCTTTTTCCTAAGTGAATTGGTAGAGGCATTCTGTTTATCGCAAGGGCTAAAGTCTTTAGGACACGTGCCTATTACATATTGTAACAGCTCCTGAGAGTGTTAAGTGTAATGGCAAGCAGATGCAAGAGAGGTATCCAATGGCCTTTCCACCTTAGCTTCCTCTACTATTTCACGAAGGGTTTCTATATTTTCCTAAGGTGTTTTATATAGTGTAGATGAACTTCCCGATTCTTCTTGAGTCTAGGGGGAATTGGTTCAACATCTATAGGATATCTACCAGGAGCCAATACTTTAGGTTTACTATCAGATATAGTGACACCTTTGGAATTATCTTTAAGTTAAGCCTTAAGGTTTTCAATTTCAGATAACAAAGAGTTGTTCTGGTCAGTGGTTTTGGCACGCGTTATTTTAATTGAATCATACAACTCCTTATAATGCTGCTTAACTTTTGCATTTTCTACCCTAAAGCATTCATTGAGATCGTGAAGGGCATTGAGCTTTGCAGTTAAATCTTTGTTCTGAGAAACTAAGCCTTAAGGTCAAGAGTGGGATCTGCATCACTATTTTTCTCTATTAAGCGAGAGATTTTCTCCTTTAATTCATGAATCGTATTGCCTCGACTTTGAATCTGTTCATTTAGTTTCCCATCACAAATAGTGAATCAAATGAAGGAGCATCCGAAGACGTCACTGGTTTTTTGTTTCCAAAACGTTCTTTGAGATTTTGATATTTTAATTGTAAGTTAAAGTGTTCAACTTCAAGTTTGGAGAAATGTTTTATCATTGAGTCATGATCATCATTTTGAATCTTGTTTCTCAGATTAAAATTTTCAGATTCAAGGTCGGCAATACATTTTGAGCAATAGTGAAAGCATCATGCATGGGGTGGGGGGGGTCAGAAAATCTAAAACAAACATTTATCAGATAGTTGCAGTATAAAACACATCTTTAGACAAGCATTCAGCAAGTAAGTTCTCATTTGTAATGAGAAGGTTTTTCCGTTCAATCTCGCCACTCTTTAAATCTATCTCATTCTGGTCCACCTCGGCTTCCAAATTTTCAAAAAATGCCTTATGCCCTACTTCAGTAACCAGAGATTTTTAAAACTCCGTCAAAATGTTCTTTGAGTAGATTGAAAAATGGAATTACTTCAGTTAAGTAACACCGTTTTGTTTGTTCAAAACCCATTTCCCCTTTAGTTATGCCCATTGGTGAGATACGCTTTTTACAAGTTTTCTCAAAGTCCCAAAATAGTTGAGTAATTACATACAAGGGATTATATTTACTTGACTTGTAGATGGAAGCATTCGAGGGACCAGATGGACCGGTGTATTGAGAGGATACACAATCGCAGGTGGCAGGACAGGCAGGGGTGGGGCATTGGCCTTTTAGCTCCTTCGCCTTTCTTTTGCTATGATCTAAGGACCAAATTACTTGATTCAGGTGTCAGGTTTTGTCTGAGGGGTGAATATTACCATAAAATTTTCTTTTGAGTAGTTAGGAGGCGTAATGTTAACCCTCTTTTCCACACAGGCAGAGTCATTCATTTTCACATGCAGTTTATTCCTAGTAGCTTCTGCTAACTCTAGTTCTTCCTCAGACGATGGAACAATTACCGGCACATGATGAGGCTTAAGAAGTTCATCACCATCATATAGTGTCGGTTGGGCCTTTTTGGCCTGTCTGAGGTAACAAGGGTTCTGGGCACCTAGTGCAGTTTTAGTCTTTTGGTCGTACACCTGAGTAGGATTTAACATCATGTGGACAGTTTGAATGGATTGATCTTGTGAGTGAAGCTTATTCTCCAGTTTATTGTTAAGGTGTTTCAGATTGGAAAAATCAGTCAGGAATTTGGACTCTTTCTGTTTAGTTCCTGTCTAGTTTCAAATAGTTTAGTTTCCTTTCAATTATTTTGTTGTTTTCCATAGTTGAATTAAGTTGCAACTTGACAGAATGAAGTTCCTTTTTAAGATTTTCTTCCATTTTATTATGATTTTGAATAAGCATACGCATTTGATCATCCATTCGCTGTTCACGTTCAGTCAATTCAAACTTAGCACGTTGCTCATAAATGGCAACTTGTTCCTTGTAAATCTTAAGTTCATTGGCTATCGGGTCATGAGGAATAGACACATCATTATCAGACGATACACATACCGTATTTAGAGTGGAAGATGCACAACTTGGTACAACAGAAATATTATTGACCGACAAATATTGTTCATATGGAATAACATTGTTGTTACCCATATAGACACTAGTTGAGTCAATAACATTTGACTGTTGTACTTCATTATGAATCTCATGTTCATCCTGATTAGTAACACTATGATCAATAGCATTTTCCAGAGTATGTACCTCAGATAAGATTGATGCATTAGATGGACCAGCTTGTGGATTTGCTGACCCGGTGAGACAAATTGCCATGAATTAGGGTGGGTGGTTTTCGGGGGATGTAAGGGGCAGTCGGTTCATCATCAACATCTGAATCAAAAGCGTCACATTCATCTGCCTGGAAAATATTGTCCTCATTCAAAGCTAAGTCTTGGACTGGTTGATTATCCACATCTGCATCAAAAGTGTTTCCCTGTTTACCCACCAGAAAGAGTAGTTCCTCTTCATCCAAAACTGCACCATTCACTTGGGCTTGCATCAGCAGCATTTTGTCCTTGAAATAATCAGAATTTTGTGGACGCTTCGGCTGAGTACAGTTCCTTGCAATATGTCCAACCCCATTACAGTTATAACACTTGACCGGTTTTCCTTGACCTGCATTGGCATTCCCAGCTCTATTCTGTGCCCCCCATTGCCTGCAACACCATTTCCCCGAGCAACATACCTCTGATTCTGTCGCCCTTGAACATTCTGAACGACAACCCGACCATCTTGAATGGTTGCTTGATTTCGGGTGTTAGAAGAGGTTCGAAGTTGATTGTTCGTCTGAGGAAGTGTAGCTCTGAATGATTGGGCAAGAAGTGCCATTTGTTTGGTTAGGTTGTCAAGTATTTCATCAGTTTGGGTGTATCCGGAATCAATTTGTGATGTTTCAGGGAATTGTGGATATTGTAGTGATTGAGGGTTTGTTGATGAAGAAGGATATTGATGAGACTGGACATGTGATGATTGGGCATGAGGTTGGACCGTTGACACAAATGCAAGTTGATCATTTGTAGCAGGAGTGATTCTTTCAATAATCAGTCGATCTTGTGCAGCATGCTTCTCATGTTGTTTTAAGTATGCATACAGCTGTTCGTGATTTGTCTCTTTCAGACCTTTGTTGAGTTTAACGGCTGTCACGAACCTATCCCATTCAGGTGACATATTGTTCACAAACTTGGAGTTTAGTTGAATGTTAGGCATTGTCATTCTGATATTCCTCATGTCGTTGACCAGCTTGTGAAAGCGAACATAGTACTCATTGATGTTTTCACCTGGAAGCATCTTGAACCTCTCAAACTCATCGTACAACTGAGATTCTCTGTCTTCTTTTGTGAGCTCAGAACCTGCAAGAAGCATTTTGACGTTGTCCCAAATTGCTTTTGCTTCAATGTTGTGATTGATGAGCTTGTAGATATCTTTGGGTAATCCTTGAAGCACAATATTGGTGGCACGGACATCTGCATCGTATCGTTTCTTCTCCGTGTCACTGAGATCCTCATATGTACGAGGCCTTTCTGGTCCAAGAAGGACACCTCCCTCAGGGGTAGTTCTGAGTGTATCCCTTGTGGTTCCAAGCTTAAATGGTCCTTGATCAATCGACTGAAGAATTTGCAATCCATTTTCCTTTCCCTTACAATACAATCGGATTCGTTGTGACCATGATTCGTAATCAATCCTATCGAGCATAGGAGGGCGGGTATCAGAATCGGCCGCTTGAATATCATCTAAATTATTATACATGGTTGATTACTCGTATTATGATAAACTTTGGATCAATACAATGATTAGTGATTGTATGTTAAAAGTGATGATTGTTTATTGATTTAGGTGATATGTTATTTGTTTGTGATTTGGTTTGGTTTAATTAGATCTACAAAATGTATTACACAAGTCTCCGTCAAGAAATCTTAGACAAAACACAGTGATGTATCCTAGACAAAACACAGTCAAGAGTCTTAGACAAAACGCAATGAAGAAAATTTTTTGCTAGAAATTCTTTCCACCAAAACGCAATAATGGTCTTCAACTTGGGATAAAACGCGGGGTACATAACGCAGTAAGTAGGTGACAAAACGCAGTAAAGTGTCTTAGGCAAAACGCAATCAACCCTTGAGACAAAAACCAATCAAGGTTTTAATTGGGTAGAGTTTCTCTTAGTCAAAATGCAATGAGGGTCTTCAACTTGAGACAAAATGCAAAGCCAAATCGCAACCTTCAATAACCAAAACGCAACCTTTAGTAACCAAAACGCAGAGGCAAAACGCAGAACCAAAACGCAACCCCTAATAAGACAAAACGCAGTACTGTTGTACTTTACAAAACGACAAAATGCAGTGTACTTTTCTGACAAAACGTAGGAAGCAAAACGCAACCAAGAACTTGATAGTGGGAAAAAACACAGTCAAGAAAAATACGAACTTTTTCACCTAAAAACACCTAAAAATTACCCTTTTGAACGTTTTGGCTTCGTTTCTTTTGCACAACTTGATCTTAGAAGGTTATATCAACAATAAAAACACTAACTTTAATACCACAAACGTGAGAATCAAAGAGTGTCAAGAAAAAGACCATAAACCTTCAAAAACCAAACTTTTGATCTAAACTAACCAAGAAAAAGCACACACAATCTATCTAATTATCCCATGGGCTCTGATACCAATTGTAGTATATTGGATAACACAAGCCTAGGTGATAGGTTAGCCGAATTATCTAGAGAGAGAAAATGGAGAGTTTTTATTGAGAGAAACACCTAGTGAATGTTTTTGATAAAATGAACAACCAACCCCTTCCCATGGCCGGAAAGGGGTATTTATACAAGTGTTTTGGTGCCCCTAAATGGGCCATAGAGTGGGCTAACAAGTAGGTAAAGACCCGGCCCAACACTATAAGTCGTACGGTAACTAAATGATTAATACTAAGACTACGAGCTAACCTATGCTAGATATAACACAGGGTGACCGAGTCTTTTACATGGATTTTCATAATCCTAACAATCTTGTTGCATTGCTAATTAGTGTGGTGTTTAAACCTCGAATGTGATCGCTCCATTTGGTAAGTTACTTCATCATCACCATTGTATATGGTAATCATCCCTTCGAACCGTCTTGTTTTAATTCCAACTTCTCTTAAAAATGGTTCGCCAAAAATAACATCGCCCATTCCATCATCACAATAAGCTTCCATATTTTTCTAATAACTGCAAAATCCGTCGCAACAGAAAAGGTTTCCAACAAAAATAGGCTCAATTCATTAATAGCTCTATAAACATTATTCCCTTTGTACACCATCTTATCTTTCATTATAGAATTATGAAACTTTTTGGACATCACACTGACATATAATAATGGGAAAAAGTTAGCGTGCATAAATTCAAATCCTATCATGTATGAAAACTTTAAGTTCTGAGCACAATCTATATGGATCTTCTTATCATAGTCGCATAACTAGAGTAATCATCAATTTTAGTATTAAGTTCATCATCCCTAGTTCTAAATTGCTCAATTACATCACCTTCTTTAATGGTGGGCATCAAATATCACTTGATTTCTCTAAGGTCAAATGGTTCATTTAGTCTTTGAATTCAATGTAATCCTCAAAGAGAAGCGGTCTAAAGATCTATTTAACACCAAAGTCTCTTCATTCGCCTAAGATTCTAAATCAAGGTCCATCTTTCTCTCAAACTTAGCTTGTAGACCTCTTAATTAAACTGATTGCAGGTTAACACTTGTGGAAATATCCTTTCTTCCCCGACCTTAATGTAATCTTTCTTTTGTAACATCAATCTTAGCACGAGACGGTAGACAAATGGTTCTTCTGAGGATCAAGGGCATCTTTGATATCCTTGGGCATAACTGTATTATGAAGTCTACGGGAAACACAATTTACAATTCCTACTAGTACTTTTTCAGCTATCATTTTGAGATTATTTACTGACTGTCTGCTAATTCAACTGGTTAACTTGAGTGTGAGCTAATTGCCTATCCTATGTTAAGGTAGGTCGAGAGAGGCAGAACCTCTAATGCTAGCTCAATTATTGTAAAACATGGGCTTTATCAAAGTATAAATTATTATAAAAAACATGGTAAAGTGAAACTCTCTAGGTCTTTCTCTTTTCGAGGTATGGAAATTATCGATATGTGAAGCATCAGAGTAAGCTTTCGTTATATGGTCCATACGATCCATTATTTTCTTCACAGTATATCATCAAGCGAATTAGACAATGGAATCAATCATTTGTCTTGTCTGGACAATAATCGTATTAGATTCTGTTAAGTGGATACGGCATATTAGGAAGATCCAATATGACGTATCGGGCATGAATTAGCTTAGTAGTTAAAATCGACTTGACTTGATCTCTCGGGTTTGCTTCAGTAGAGCTAGGTAGACTTTCAAATCCTCTTTCTTGTAGTACCTTGATCATTTGCCCGATTTGAATTTCTAAAGTTTTAATCGATACTCCTTGGTTTTGAATGGCAGCATCCGTCGAAGCTTGGATTTCCTTAATCAAATTGGAGTTTTCTTCATGCCTCTTTGCTGATTCACTCATGAGTTTACTCAGGGTATCTTCCATAGATTGCCTTTGCTTTTGGTATGAAGGATTTTTGTTGTTCCTTTGATAGAATCCCGGAGCTGCTGCTCTATATCCCCCTCCTTGAAAAGGTCCACCAAATTGAGTGTAGTAAGCTTCTTTGAGGGTTTTCCATTCTTCTTTGAGTGGGCAATCTTTGGTGTAATGGGGTCCTTTGCATTATTCACATCCAACTTGAGCAGTATAGACTTTTTCATTCACTTTCTTTATATCTCTTCCAAGATTATTGAGTTGTGCTTGTATAGCCGCTAATCTAACCAACCACCCGTAGAAGTTCTGTACTTTTTGACCTTAGATTTTTTCATCTGTGCCTATTTTCGAGTGCTATTCAATCATTTCTTGGACGGCCACCTTTTCATCAGCAGCATTCTTAGATGGTATTGTACCTCTTGAATCAAGAATCTCTTGAGTAGGAATTCCCAATCCATTATAGAACATGATTACATCTTGCATCTCCATTAAATAGTGTTGAGGACACTTCATCAAGAGTTCTTTAAATTGCTCCCATGCTTGGTAAAGGTTTTCATCTGGTTCTTGCTGAAAGTTGTTGATTTCCTTCATTTTCTTTGTAGTTCGAGTAGGTGGATAATATTTGTTCAAAATTTTTATTTTAAGACCATCCTAAGTTGTAATTGAACCAGTTGGTTTGTTTCTTAGCTAACGGCTTGCGGCTCCAGTTAAGGACATAGGGAATGCTCTAAGCATCACTTAGTCTAGAGTAATATTTGGAATGTGGAATAGATCGATGATCTCAAGAACTTTCTTAATGTGTTCATTCGCATCTTCATGATCCGAACCGCTAAAGGTGTTAGTCCGTAGTTCCTTAAGAAATTGGCCCTTCAGTTTAAAGTTATCCTTGTCTTCAATTTTGGGCCTAGCAACCCTCGATCCATAGTCAGCTCGGGTCATGCTCATACACTGCTCCATAGTTTCTGCCATTTTTTTGCAACTTCTTCCTCCGAGTATTCTTGGTCAGAAAATAAATTGAAATCAGGCGATCTTAATTCGTCAAGACTTAGTGTCTTGAAGTGTCTCCTAGATGATCGAAATTCTCGTTCAGGTTCTTTGTAAGGTGTGAATAGTTTGTTTGTTGAACTCCTTGTCATGCACTACCTGAAACAATGGATAAACAATTAGTAGGATAGGCTCTTTAGGATAGAATTTTTTTTAGCACGGAAATCAAATATGAAAACTAAGATTCTATTCCAGATGATCAATACGCCGTATTCAATTGAAGTGAATACGCCGTATTAATCTTTTGAGTGAATACGCTGTATTGGACAGAAAGTTAGATACGCTATATCCAATGGAAGTGGATATGCCGTATCGAGTTATCGACTAGAATAGTGTATTAGTAAAACAATTAAATTAAACACACAAATATACAAGTAATCAATTAAACTAACAAATATATAAAATATACAGAATATACAAGAATATACACTAATCTAATTTATACAACTCCTAAGGGTTAGATCTAATGTTAAAAACCAAAATATAAAATAAAAATCAAGATTAATTTTCACTTCTTGATGACGACGCCAAAAACTTAATGTGTCGTTGTGTGGCGTATATTTTTATGATTCAAGTTTTAAATTTATATTTTGATGACTTAACAAAAAACAACACTTTAACGGGAAGTGTACCCGGGCGGTGGTAGATATCGTGGGTAAAGTAGGAGTCGAACACTTGAAGCGAGGTTAAATCTTAATTTATTAATATTTTGGTTATCTAATCTAAGTTAATTCTAATCTATGTCAAACCTATGCTAATCCTATGTTAGTTCTAATCTTAATTCTAACAGGTAAAAGGGTGGGGGGGGTTTCAGCCTGAGAGACTGGCATGGGTTTGGTGGTGACTACAATCAATTCAAGACACTTTAACCCACATAAGCAAATTAACAGAAGATAAAAGAGTGGTCGAGCCTTATGATAGAAAACTGTATTAGCCATCATTAATCAGATTAGAAGTTGGTTTGTTTATTTAGTGCAATGATTACTTATCTCAAAGAGGCATATCATACTTAGACTTAGGCGGGACTTCATCCTAAGACCTAGACATATTAATTCTGGCACCAATTATAGATCCGGCATAAGCATCTCCTTATTTGATGTTTATATCTATTCTTAGGGAATTAATAGCAATGATTATCTTGTAAACCCTAGCTCATAGAGACTTTACCCACTTATTGCTTAATGAAAATTTATACTCTAGTAGTCCACTTGTCCAACTATCCAATAGATTCAGAACATTATTTATTGAATTATCTAGATTCACCTACTAGTCAACATATTTAATAAACCAAAGTCATATCCGATTAACTAGTTAAGCCAGAAGCGTATCCTTAGCACGAATTTAGAAGGACAATATTTGTGATCCTATGATTCTAGATGTATAAATTACTATATGGAGAGCTATCCCGGCATCTAGATTACTTGGTCCGTATCACTAGATCCAGTTGAATGATAGGTCGCATACAAAAGCACGTAAACAAGTATAAATGGTATACCATAAACAGCATGCAATGTAAATTAAGAAATCTAGATATAAACAAAACCAACCATTCAGATCTTTATAATAATGGCTAATACCCAAAGGTATTATCCTTTAAACATCATAATTAATACAAGAGTAATGGCTTAGCCAAGGTAAACTAACCAAGTTAACAAATGCTACCAAAAACTGACCGATTACAAAAGTATAAGAAATTACACGGTTGTCTCCTATGGATGGAATAGATTGCAAGACCTTCTTCTGCTTTTTTTTTCTCCTCTGAAAATCGACTTTTGTGGTTTAGGTATCGAGAATATGATTTAGCACACTTAAAACTCGTTTTTGAGTTAGATGATGAATGAGCTTGTCAAAAATCTATGTGATGTTACAAATCATCAAGTAAATGTTCAGTTCTTACTTCAACTACAACTAGAATGGCAAAGGTTTGTGACACTCGTTAAGTAGAGTCCAGAGCTGAAGACTATCTCCTATCACAAACTTTATGACATCCTGAAACACCACCAGAATGAAGTTAATGAGATTAGAGCTGAAAGACTAGCATGATCTGCTAATCCACTTGCACTTGTTGCTCAACAACAACCAGTTTACCATCCTCAAAACCATCCTAATCAATACACTCAAAATTCCTCAACTAAATCACAACAAGCTGCTACCCGAAACAGAGGAAAAGCAATTGTCAACTCTTCTTAACCTACTTATTATCAAGAACCTGCTATGGTTACTGAAGATGATTAAATGTCAAAGAAAAAGGAGATTGATAAACTCATGGCTTTAATTTCTCTATCATTTAAGAAAATCTACAAACCTACCAACAACAACCTTAGAACTTCATCAAACACCAGTAAAGCTAATCAGGACAATTCTCCAAGAATCAACAGAGGCACAAGGTATGATAATCAGAGGGTAGTCAATGTTTCTAGGGCTAGGGAGAATGTAGGTACACAGGTAGTGCAGCAGGCTAGGATTCAGTGTTATAATTGCAAGGAATATGGGCATGTAGTAAGGGAATGTCAGAAACCAAAATGGGCAAAGGATGCAGCTTATCACAAGGAAAAGATGCTATTGTATAAGCAAGAGGAAGCTGGATTTTAGTTGAATGCAGAACAAGCTGATTGGAGGGATGACACTCATGATGAACCTAACGATCAGGAATTAGAAGCACATTATCTGTACATGGCACAGATTCAAGAAGTTACTCCAGATGCTGTTGACAATTCTGGACCAATCTTTGATTTTGAGCCGTTGCAAGAGGTACAAAATGATGATGACCACTATAATGTGTTTGATAATAACGGCGAACATCCTGAGCAACCTGAATCCGTTAATGACACATATCTGGAGGAACAAGGTGACAATAACCTCACTATTGATTCATTGGATATGAGTAATAATGAAGAAACGGTTAACCAGGATGATGATGATATTGGTAGAGAACGTGATTTGCTTGCTTCTTTAATTGAAAAACTTAAATGTGAAATTGATGACAGCAAAAACAAAAATAAATTCTTGGAATCATCAAACAAGACTTTAGTTGATAAATTGAAAGGTAAAATTGAGGATTTTAAAAACAAAAACAAGAGTTTAGAATCATCAAATAACCATTTCAAATAAGCAAACAATGAACTCTCAAAGACCAATTAATTGATGTTGAAAGATCTCAAAAAGTTCCAAGCTAAACTTAATAGGTATCATGATGTGAATTATGCGTCAAAGGTGGTAATTGATTATGCAAAAGCTAAAGGGGATTTAATGTCATACAAAAAAGAATCTGAAAAGTCATTTAATGAATATACTCGAAAGATAAATGATTTAAATCAAAAGATTTAAGATATGGAAAAAGAGCTTTTTACACATCAAGAAACCATCTCCATAATGTCACATGAGAAAGAAGCCCGGACTAAGTTTCACAAAACTCGTGACGACAAAGAACTTGAAAAAATTATTGCTTTGGAAAATAAAATCAAAGTTTTGGAAGATATTATTTACAAAATGGTCAATCAGTTCAAACAATGAATATGCTTAATCGTAATTGTAAAACGAGTTTTGTAGAACCTAAGTTCCTCAAGAAAGCTCAAAGAGCGAATCCTCATTTGTATGATATAGGTTGCTATAATGATAATCTTGCTTTAATGTTAGCCCCTGAATCTGACGAAACGATTCGTCTTGCCAAAGAAAGTTGATCAAAATTAAGCGATTTAATTAGACCTTTTGATTATGACAAGTTGAATAATCTTTATGATTTGTTCGTTCCACAACGTGAAAAGTCGCCTGAACAACAATATTTTTCAAATAAGTCAAAAATGATTCATACATCTGCTAAGAATGAAAATTCCAAAGTGTCTTTTAATAAACAAACAACTTTGTTAGAAAAACAGATGGATGAATCCATTCCGTGGGATCAAAAGTGTAAATCTATAAAGAACTTTTCAAAATTAAAAGAAGTGTTGACATAATTTTTGATGGACTGGAACGTTGCAAACAAACAATCGCTGAAAGAACATATTTTGGTCACATAGATCCATTCATTCAAAACACAATTGAAGGCAATTTTTGTCCCCAAATTCAAAGAATCAATGCTGATTTAGAAAATTTTAACTTGTGTTTGAAAGAGGAAATGGTTGCTGATTTGGGATACTTTAATTCTCTTGAACATGAAGTAGACACTCTCAAATCTCAACTGGAAACTCAAAAAACAGAGTTTTTGAATGAAATCGATCGACTTTTGAGGGAATATTATTATGCTGATCACATGAATGCTATACTTGGTGTGTATACTACTCTCGATGAATTCACTGATTTACAATGTGATTATATGGACCAAGTTGTCAAATGTGAATGTCTTGAAAAAGAGCTTTCAAAAAGTAATTCAATGTCAAAGAGTTTTGAAGCACTTCAGAAACATGCGATTAACCTTGAACTTGCTTTACAACAATGTAAAGAATAGATAAAAAATGACAATGCTTTCAAAGAAAATCAGTCAAATGTATATTAGAAAGAACGTAAACAATATTTTGAAATTCAAGACTTGAAAGCTCAATTAGAAGACATAAGCATTGCAATAAGTGAGTTAAAGAAACTCATTGAAAAAATGAAAGGAAAATCTGTGGAAACTAAGTTTGAAAAACCATCGGTAATTCGACAACTGAATGCTATCAAAAGTCAAAGACAATCAATCTTAGGCAAACTGGTTACCTTTTTAGATTCTCTTGCAAAGAAAGATTTTTCCAAGTCAAAGTCGATTAATACAAAGAATGTGTCCAATAATTTTTCAAAACAAGTCACTACATAAATTTTGCCTCAAAATATGAAGTCAATTTTAAAGAACACAAATGTGATTGCTCCAGGAATATATAAAGTGCACACAAAGCCCAATCAAACTAGAACACCACAGTTACCTCAAGACATTAGGAAATCTAACAAACGTGTGTCCTTTTCTACAAGAGTAATTCCCACTACTAGTGTTAGTAGACCACAGCTTAAGAGCAATCGAATGGAAGATAGAGTCTTGCCTAACAATAGTCAATGGAAGAAGCAAGAAGTAGAAGACCACCGTAGGAATTTTAAGTTTTCAAATAATGAAACGTCTGTAACTGCGTGTAATGACAGTTTGAATGCTAAGACCTCGAATGTAAACTTTGTTTGTGTTACTTGTGGAAAATGTGTGCTAAATGACAATCATGATTTGTGTATTCTTCATTATATTAATGGCGTGAATTCTAGGACTAAACAGCCAATTTATGTGCCTATAAGTACTAGAGAACCCAAGCGAATTGTAAACCAATCTGTTGCAACATCCCATAAGAAAACAGTTGCCACAGAATCCACTCTCAAGAAACCTAGAAGCATAATTAGGAAGCTATATGAGCAAATTAGTAAGACATCAGTTGGTGGTATCCTAAGTTTACACCACACAGATACAAATGGAAACCTAAGTCCCCAATATGAAATGTCAACAAAAATGTTAGTATGCCTCTAGGAAATGCATCTAGAACTGCTAATATTTTAGAACCTATGAGTACTAGGTGTTCTACTATGTCCAATACTCCATCATCCTCTAATTCTTTTGCTGCTCATCGAGATAATTTTATTCATCGTCGACTCTGGGGTGCTCAAAGCACATGACGGGAAATCTCAAGCTTCTAATTAATTTTGTGGGGAAATTTATGGGCACGGTGAAGTTTGGAA
The DNA here is from genome assembly GCA_026074375.1 of Tanacetum coccineum. Classification (NCBI taxonomy): domain Eukaryota; kingdom Viridiplantae; phylum Streptophyta; class Magnoliopsida; order Asterales; family Asteraceae; genus Tanacetum; species Tanacetum coccineum. Next base: position 77,571 of record BQNB010001118.1, read on the forward strand.
ATGATCAAATTGCATCGATTCTTGGTTATGGAGATCTGGTTCAAGGAAAAATTACTATCAAGAGGGTTTATTACGTCGAAGGACTAAATCATAATTTATTCTCCGTTGGAAAATTCTGTGATGCGGATTTTGAAGTTGCTTTTCGGAAGTCTACATGTTACATCCATGATTTGAAGGGAAATGATCTACTCACAGTCTCTCGTGGCATGAATCTATATTCCATCACTCTTCAAGACACATCTACTCCCAATCCAATTTGCTTAATGGCTAAAGCTACATCGTCACAAGCATGGTTATGGCATCATCGTATTTCGTATCTAAACTTCAACACTATTAACTTGCTTTCGAAGAATGATATTGTGATTGGCCTTCCAAAGTTAAAATTTGTCAAAGATCATCTTTGTTCTTCTTGTGAGTTGAGGAAAGCCAAACGAAAGTCTTTTCACTCAAAGACTACTCTGAGCTCTAAAAGACGGTTACAACTTCTACACATGGACTTATGTGGTCCCATGCGGGTAGAAAGTATTAATGGAAAGAAATATATTCTCGTAATTGTTGATGACTACTCCAGATATACTTGGACTCACTTCTTAAGGTCCAAAGACGAAACACCTGAAGTTCTCATTGATTTCCTCACACTTGTCCAAAGAGGACTTCATGCTCAAATTAGAATAGTTCGATCTGACAAAGGAATAGGATTTTTAAATAAAACTCTTCATGCATACTTTGCAAAAGAATGTATAAGACACAAAACGTCAACTGCTCGAACACCTAAACAAAATGGCGTTGTCAAAAGACGGAACCGTACTCTTGTTGAGGCTGCTCGAACAATGCTAAGCGCCGCTAAATGTAGTATACATGATATCATAAACACAAGCAAGAGATGATGGGTTGGCTACTTATTCTTTGAGAGGAGAAAGTGATATTTTAGAGAGTGAAGTGCAAGACAAAAGATTATCACAAAATGAACAACCAACCCCCTTACCATGGCTAGAAGGTGGTTTATATAATGAGTGTTTATGCCCAATAGGCTGGAGTATGGGGATTACAAAACTAGTGGGGGGGGGGTGGGGCTAAAGGCCAGGCCCTATACTACTAGTCATACGTTACTTTCTATCTACGGAGCTTTGCTATACTAAAACAATACTACGAGTGTGAACGAGTCTTTTTAGTAATCCTAACAATCTCCCTAAGGAGGGTCTCCCTAAAAATACAATTTGAATAATAGCATTCTAGTTCTTCGACCTTCTGTCAGTAGCTCATAGTCTTTGATTCTTCATTCTTTGAAATCATTGTACCCTATGTAGTGATCCTTGAACTCTGTTCCTTAGACTTGTTTGATCTTTGAGCTTTCTTTGAGATCATCAGCTACAATAAATCTCTTATTCTCCTTGTTGTGAAGTGTTGCTTTCTAATTGTGATGTTGTGACCTTCGGACCGTTATGCTCACACTTTTCTTGATCTTGGTACCACTTCTTAGAGTTGCAGAAGTTGTGTTGTAGGTCAATTCAGTTTGTCATGATGTCTTTTACTTGGAAACATTAAGTTGCGAGATTGGGTGGTGAATTGACTCCACAGGAACGAGTGTCTCCATCTTCCATCTTTTGCTTGATCCTGTATAAAACAGTTAGCAATAAGATTGTGGCGAATTATAGCTTTGTTCATTCGCCGAGTCTAGTTGGATTAACCTCTGGTATCCGTGGGACCTGACCTTTGTGATCTGGTTAGTAGATTCATCTTAAAAGGGAATTCTCCTTGGACAGGATTTCCAGTATAAGTTTCTTATCATCTGATGTGTAACCATCAATATCTATACTTGCCTGTTCTCTGATCGGAATGTCTCAAAGCAGACAGTACGATAAGAGTGAAATGGTTAGTTATATCTTACGATTAATGAGAAAACTTGATTTGAAATAACATCATCGACGTGTCGTTTCAGTAAGTATTTTGTAAAACATCGAGAGTGTTTGATAGCATAAAATCAAAATTTATTAGGAAAAAACTCATTTGTTTTGGAAATAGGTTCACATCGATGTGACATAGGAAAATCTGTTGTTGAAGCACATCAATAGAGGTTTTCTAAAATGGTTCGTCAATTAACAACAGGAACAAGTTTTGATTGCATGGAAATCCGCACCATAGTGTGCTTTCCATTTGTCACAAGTTTAATCCATAGTGGTTCTCACATGTCACCTACCAAGAGCTTGTTTGATGTTGGCTCTAGAAGGATTTCCATCTTCATTGCGAGTACTTTCGTATCACTCAGAAGTTTTGGCAAAACCACGAGGATAATGCGAAGGACTCTTAAAATCTTTACTTGTTGTCACAGTGTGTGAGAAACAAGCATAATATGGATAAGTGTCCTAACGAGATTTATGGATGATCTCATGGCTCTAGACTCAATAGTGCATTTTTGGTTTTTAGTAGTCGGAGGCTGGAGCAGACTGCCACCTTATCAATTCATCTATCTCGGTGTAGTGAGAGAGATGATCAGAAATGTATGATCTCGTGGTGTATGACGACAAGAATCCTTTGAGGGATCTTGAGTGGCTGGGGAGGGTTATGCAGCGTATCACTAGGTCCATGATACTTAACTTCAATGTCCATCAACATCTACCATGTGATTCTGAAAGCCATAGGTTTAACCCGGTTTCTGCCTAATGTTTATGGGAGTGGCTGCTTCTTTTCACCCTTTATCTTTAAATTTCTTTTTCATTCTTCAACCCCTTCAGTGTTACCGAGACTTCATTTTCACTAGACCCTTTGTGGTGGGTTTTATTTTGTGTACTAGTTCTATCTCAGGTCCGCCACTATTACCTTATTCTCACATTAATCCTTTTGTAATCATACCGAAGGACTTCTTACACTAACTAGGAGATTGATCCATGGGTAGATCCCTCAGCTCTGGGGGATCATGGGACAGTACCTAACCATACACATCCCTTACACTCCGATAAAGGTAAATAACAGGGTTGTCTTTTGGTTTGTTCTCTTTGCCGTCATATACCATTCGCTTACCATTTAATGATGTGCATCGATTATTCGAAAGGTTTAGCACTATAGGAGGGAGGCCTTTCACTTGAGTTTAAAAGATCATTTTTATATCGATTTACATAATTAAATCACATTTTATCCCGAGCAAAAATTTCAAAATCCATTGAGATTTTTGGTCTCATTGATTTAGTTAGGAAAATATTGGGAGAAAGTGTGTCAGGTTTTATAATCGATGTGAAACATATAGTTACTGAATATACAAGCCTAAGTTACAGTTTTAGTCACTACATAATAATGTACATATTACAACAACGTAGAAAATAGACTACCCCTCATTCGGTTCTCTGCAGTAACCGGTAGTCGCCTTCTCGAATCCGTCCACCAACAAAGCTCTCCAGATTCCGAAAGATACGTCTTGTCTTTAGTCATTTCTGGATAGCGAACATGAAGTCCTTGCTTCTGTCAACATCTTTCTTTGTCCAAAATTGGCCGTTTCATCCCTGGATTTGTCCTGGTTGATCCGGGATTTTCTTGACCTGTATTAGTCCATATGCTTCATTAATTGTTGCAGAGTGCCATCACTGAAAACTTGTGTATTTCTTGAACCTCAATGATCATCTAAGAACCCCGATCTATCTCTAAAATGGACTGCTTGGAGAGTCTTTGATGGTTGAAATCATGTTTGACACTCAAATGTCCAGTGGCTTCCCATCGTGGTTTGGTGATGTTTAGCATGCGTTGGTAACTATCAATTCCCAGTGGGAAGTCTTCTACACGTTGTTGATAAACCAAGTTTTTGGTTTCCATTTGATTGACTGCGGTAGTTAGAATTCTTTTCGTTATTCGGCGTGAAGGTGGTTCAAGTGACCTTGATGTTTAACAGTACAGATCTGCAAAGTCACTTGGGTACATGTACTGATAGTCCTTTCTGCTATGACGTATTCTTTGAGATCAGCTCGCTCGACAGGACATCTTTTCTGTTGTTGTACCCGTACATTGAAAAAAACTTCGATTCGGTGACATCTTAAGTTAGCATATGAGTCTGACTGCTCGGCGTCTCCTTCAGGATGAGAATTCGGTCAATGTAGATTGTTGTCTTTGAAACAACCAGTGGAAGATACCCATAAATAAGTGCGATGTCTTTTGCATCCTCTTCAATCCAAGAAATGACCGGCATAGTTGTTCCAAGCCGACATCAGGATAATATGCCTCCTTCATCTTCGAGATTGACAAGGCTGGTCTGCCAACCTTGTGACCATATCGTAGATACTCTAGGTCTTTGGTTGGATAAGAAGAAGTCCGGTTGATGGTTACTTGGCCTATTTCACCACCAGGTAAGTGGCTCTTATGACGTATCCCCCCCCCACCCACCCCCCCCTTCACCCCCCTTTACCTGAAGGAATATGGTATCATCACTGATCGGTGAGATGTTTGTGGCACTCTTCCAGTTGGAATTGAGTGAATCATGTAGGATGAAACACTTTGACGATCTCGTTGAATGCATGGCCTTCCAGGTCTCGATAGTGTCATGGTGAGTGATTCCCCTTGTTTTCTATTTTTTTGCAGACTAGTAACCCAATCCATATAATATCGCCATATCCCGATTTGGGCAAGTAGAGAGTCTTTCCGAGGACGTGCATATGTGGTCTTTCAGAGCAGAGGCCCATGTTTTTATTGATTAGTTTAGATCAGATGTATGGAATAGTCCAAGCAGAGGTTTTGGAGTGGCGGTTGTCTTTTAGTGAGAGGTTTCCACCAGCTCTGCTCAAGTTGACATGTAAGGAATATGATCAGTCCTCCTCATCACACTAGAAATATGCTTGTTCTTCGTCTATAGTGGTTTCATCATCCATATAAAGATCATCAGGAAGCGTTAGTGTGATTGAGGGAATTGATCAGGGTGTTAGTCGTTGTCAAAGAGAGAATTCGCTGTTGAAGCAGCTATCTTTAAGGAACTTAGGGCCGCGGTGCTTTGTTACCGACTCCCTTGATGAGTGGATAAGGACAGAGGAGGTTAGGGGAGGAGCTTGGGCGAATTGTAGCTCTGGTTGTGCAGAAAGCCCTGATGCGCCTGACGATGGTAGTAGGAGGAGGGGTTCGGTGGTATAAAGGTGGAGACCCAGGCAGTAGTAGGTTGTATTTAGAGAATCTTGCTTACTTTTCTTCTTAGTTTCCTCATGAGCCTTATCTACATCAAACTTTCATCACGACGGATGGAGTCCTGCAGTGCTTCATATGCTACTCGGTGGTTAGCATGTCCCTTGTCATAGTTTTCCTCCAACATGCGTTGGAGCAAAATTTCCTTCATGTCAGATGTGGGGAGATCTTTGAAGCGAGCACGAAGAGGAGCTCTCATGGCATGCTTTACTGATGATATAACCACCTCCTTCACTGATTCATTAATCTTTCGGTCAATCTCCTGTGAATCAATAAACTCCACCGTCTGCTCTCGATCATTTTGGGTGTGATAGTCCATAGTTTCCAACTTATTGATCCTGCTCCCCTGCTTGTCTAGACGTGTTTCCAGAGCTTGATTTTCTTCCACTATATTCGCGATAAACTCTTCAAGTTCACCCATACGCTTGATGAGGATAGGATCTGATGGACCTTGTTGTGGTTGAGGTGGTAGTGGAAGAGTTGTTGTTGTTGTTGCTACAGTTGTGGTTGTGGTGGTTGGCAATGGCCCATGAACATTGGGAGAATCTTGTATAGGCACGGGACCGATCACCGGTGACATCATAGGAGGGAAGACCGAGATGTCTTGCTGAATCGTGACAGATACCATCGATTCAGCTTCCTAATCAAAGAAAACCCAATAGACAGAAAAACAAAACTAAAACAAAAAAATAAGTAATCTAACAATATGTGAAAAATACCCAAAAACTGTGAAATTGCTGAATCATGACAGATACCATCGATTCAGCTTCGGTGTCTGTCGTTGTCTTCTCATTGTCAGCCTCAGACGGTTTGTCCTTCAAGAATTGATCACCAAAGCTAAAGTCTTTGGCGAGATGTTGTAGAGAAGACAACATCCCTGTAGAGCTGACATGATCTTCTGGTATTACATGTTCATCAACCGTTAGCTTCAGATTCTCCTGAACATCAGGGTATGCCGCGACTGTGAACCCTTCATCCATATGTTCAAGATGTGGTTGACTGGAGGGATCAATGATCTCAACTCTGAGTTTTAAGTTTTGGTCTAGCGAGAAACACTAGGAGTTGGTAACGGTTGGGATTCAGCAACATCATCAGGGTTTGGTCTAGCCTGGCCTTCATCTAGCGAACCAGGGTCTGGTCCAGCCTGGCCTTCATCTTGAGCCCCACTTCTAACCACTGAAGGCATTTCTTCATCAGACTAAGTGTCACTGCCAGACAATCCAAGCTCAGCATATAAGGAAGTGGAGTCTTCACGACCTGCTGTGTCAGTTGGAATGTGAGAACGTCTCTGAAATATGTATTGTTCAGTCGGGCTCTTCTTCTTTGGAGTCTAAAGTTGAGGAGAACTTGGGCCGCTTGTTCCTCACCTACTTTCTCTTTCCCCTTTCCTGGCACCTCTGGTAGTGGTTGAAATTTCCCAGTGTCAGTTTCCCTGAATACCACAGGAGGGAGAGGACCCCTTTGAGTTGGGTATGCATCTGTTAAGCTCTCTTGCAAAACCTTTTGTAGTATCGCCTCCTCTGTGTCTTCAAGGCTGGGTTTAGCAGTAGGAACCCCTTCATTAACGAATTCATCTACCAACTGCTTAGAACTCTTAACTTGTTATGCTTCTTAAACCAACTTTCCCCGCCTTAGCACATTTGGCTAGTGGTGGAGCCTCAGACGACTCTGACACCGGCTTGCGCTTCTTCTCCTGAGGTTTGGCCGGTGCTGGTTTAGGCTTCTTGGATGCGGCTTTGGGTCGTATGCTTTGATTCCTTGGTTGTTTGTTTATAGTTTTGGTTTGGTTTTGTCTTGCTGGCTTTGATGGCTTAGGTGCTGGAGGTATCAGAGATCTCTCACTTCTTCTCCCGCTAGGTATCGTTGATGCTTTGCAACTTTATTCAGATACGCTTACATAATAATCACACCTGAATGACATCATTGATGAGTTCATTAGGTTTATCGTCATCCCCGAAGACTTCCCGTTTGGTCCCCTTAGCGCTGACTTGAGATTACCTAGTACAGGGTCCTCAGTAGGTAGGTGCAAAGTGGGGACTCAGTCTGGGTGAAGTTGTGAAGCGTTGCAAGTGAATATTATCAACTTAGTGAATCCAGGTACTTGGGATTCAGTATGATAGTCGCGTTCTTCTTTCCTTGAGCTTGTTCTGTGCAGATTCCTCTTATCTTCTGTGAAGTTGTGGACTGATGAGTGAATTCTTCCCACATTACATTCTGATAATCAATGTGAGCTTCGATTAACAACACCCCAAAGGATCTGTAGGCACTGGGCTCTGGGTCTTTCACATCCTGATGTCTTTCCCCGTAAAGGCACAGGATTGATGATGGTTGCGAGTGCCCTCCATGGTTGGAACATGTCGTTAGTTGTGACATTTGACAAGTTTATGACTTCTCTTGGATAACCCAACTCATTGACAAACTTGATTAGCGTATCAGGAGTCGGAGGAGGAGAAAAAGCTCGGTTTTTATTGACTGGCGTGATCTGAAGAGCGTCTCTGAGTGTGTCTTGAGTGAGTTCAAACCATTGCTCGTCCAATTGACATTATATACTCCAGCTTTACTGTCAAATAAATAGTATCCCAGAATTATTTGGATGTAGATTGCCGGTATTGTAGATGACGCTGTAAAAGCTCTAAAGAAATTTGTTTGCTTGAGAATATCCACAGCAATCTTGAAAATTGGGTCTGGGTTGAGATTTTTCTTCATTCAGATAGCAGTTGCTTTTCCCAATTGGCACCCAGCGAATGCGTGGTAAGATCTGTTCATCTGTGCGGACGGGTGGTGCCATTGCGGGTGCATGTACAGCATCAGTCATTGTATCTGCACAGTTACAATCACAGAAAAGCGACCATGCAGATAGGAATTGTTAGATTAGAGTTGATGCTCGGAAGTTAAGCACGTATGCACAAGATCCAAGATAAAGGGACTCTTAGATCATGTTATAGTGTTAATCAGTGAGATTGGTCAACTCTTGAGTTAACGGATGTTAACTCATCAAAGAGAGGACAAGATACACCGAATTAACCAAACAGATTCAATGGCAATTAACAAACCATGTAAGGATACAGGCAAATGGATAAGAACATCTAATAAACAACAATCTTCAAACTTCAAGACCAAAACGCAATGATATTGATACTCATACTCAAAACGCAATGAATCGAAACGCAGTCACAGGTCATAAAGCATTGAGTCAAAAACGCAGTATTACAAAAGCAGAATTAATCAAACGCAACTAAGTCAAGATCAAAACGCAACTAAGTCAAAAATCAAAACGCAACTAAGTCAAAAATCAAAACGCAACTAAGTCAAAAATCAAAACGCAACTAAGTCAAGAATCAAAACGCAACTAAGTCAAAAATCAAAAGCCAAACTAAGTCAAAACGCAACACTCAAAACGCAGCCATCATCAAAACGCAACCATCAACACGCAATGATTATAATATTCAAAACAAGTCAAAACGCAATCATTTTAGAAAATTTCGAAATAAGGGGTTCAATATTTTAATATTAAAATTTCTTCAAATCGTTGCGTTTGAGCCTGTTTTATAACATATATTCCAAAACGCAACCACATATTATATCATCAAAACGCAGTCATGAATCTAATCCCCAAAACACAACACCAAACATTACTAACAAAAATCGTAACATGAATATGGGACTCAAAACGCACTCAAGAAACAAATATCAATACGCAATATGAACCTCATAAGACACAGATTGGACCTTTCATTTTATTGCAATCCTAAGCTTACGCTTCTTGCTAACATTTTTTTCATCGTAATAACTTATTTGCACGTTAAAAACCACACCATTATTGCATCTTAAACGCTTCATACGCATAGCATTTGACTTAAAAGGTCAACCTATTTATCGAAATTCACAAGCAAACTTATGAACACGTTGATGGAAACATTTATTTCATCTATAAGCATTATCCATACACTCTAACTAAAACCCAGCATACTAAACATAACAGAAGTTACTAACCGCTGTTTTGATTGACAGTTCGCACGACAGATCTACAAGTGAGGACATATGGTGAGATTAATGCCAAGTTATTGAAAGATAAGTGTGTTTAAATGTTAAACAATCTTAAAATAAACATTACCTCACAATGAATCACATCAAAACAATACAGAGTTGGTCCAAAGCAAATAGATAATGAGAGAGAGAAATGGATGTGTTTGACTGAGTTTTTGTGATGTTTGACCAAGTCAAAACGCATCACACCCCTTTTTGTTCTTAGGTTATACTTCCAGAATTTGGCATTAATGGCCCCTCTCTTTCTTGTTTCATGTAATGTAGATTAAATGACCAATTAGTCCCTCAATTTTCATATCTCTTTATACAGTATAGTTAAAATAGTAACTAATGGAATTAATAACCTTGGGAAAATGACACAATAGGACCTTCACATTTAATGAGCCTAGGAAACAATTAGCAAATAGCAAATAAGTCCCTAGACTAGCATATAATTGACACCTTTGGACCTTTTGAGTTAGCTCCCCCTTACACCATAACCCCGTTAGTGACCACACCTTTTTGTGTTGAGAAATGATGATGCTTTGAATGTAATAAGATTTGTGATGAAGCAAAAGGAGGATTTGGAAAGAGAAGAAGAATGATTCTGGTATGGTATCTAATTTATCAAATATGTTTTTAATAAAATTAACTTATGTTTTTGATAAATGAAAAAGATAAGTACTAGAAGTACTTTGTTGGAAAGTACTGTCAGCTTAGTTGATTTTTGATAAAAGAGTAAAACAAATGTTTTTGTGAATAAATAGTTTTAAATGTGCAAAAAGGTTTAAGGCACAAATGATTGAAGAAAATAAAACTGTTTTAAGGGATTGAGTGATGGTTAACCACCACACAGCAAATGGTAATCAATTCACCATGTCTAGCAAACATAAGAATTGACTAGTCCAAATCAAACAGTTTTGGTAAAGACATCTCAAATCTGTTGATGGTTGACAATTTACCAAAAATTGTATGGTGCTCAATACACCATGGTATTGCACTGAAGTATTGGCTACTCCAGAGCAAACGGCTTTTGGTAAAGAGAACTCAAATCCGTTGATAGCTTTAATAGTTTGCTCAAAACTATATGGTCCTCAACTCACCAATGTTTAAATTACTGAGAGTTGACTAGTCCTGAGCAAACGGCTACAGGTAAAGACATGACAAATCCGTTCTTGGTTGTGATAGTTTACCAGAAACTATTCAGGTTTTCAACTCACCTAGGATTCACGTTCTGAGTAGTTGAAATGGTTTCAGTCCTCCATGGAGATTACCTTTTCTAGGTACCAATGGACTGGCTAGCCCAAGAGTGGATGGCTACTTGGTAAAGGCTCATAAAATCCATTTATGTTCCTGTGGTGGCCAGTTGCTGTTGAAGATTTGATTCAAGATGAATGATTGTTGCTGAACAAAGATTTCAAGATCATAAATACTCAGACATATCTATACATCAAAGGGTGAAAGTGTTATCAAGACCTTAAAGATCTGTAGAGGTGAAGGCTAAACAAGAAAAAGATATGTTAATAATTCAATCTGATCTGAATACTAATCAAGATGGAGATACAAGCTGTGCATGGAAGAAGATTTCAGTAAGAAGTTTTAAACTGAAGAAAACTTAAAGTAAAGCCAAGTTAACATCCAAGTTTAGGGGGAGGATCGTTAGGAAATATTGTAAAGTACTGCTGGCAGATAACAAAGTACTGTTAGTGATATTAAAGTACTGTTCGTTATGTTAAAGTACTGTTAGTTATAGAAAAGTACTGTTAGCAATATCAAAGTACTGCTTATAACAAGTTTTAGTGTTTTAGAAGGATTATCTAATGAGAAGATAAGGCAAGGCAGGTTGATAAGCCCAATAAGGGGTTAATCCTTATGTCTATAAAAGGACCCCTTGGAAGGCATAGATTAACACGGAGTTACGAGTCTTAAGAGAAGTATTAGCGATTAGTATTAAATTAGTGTTTGGGAATCTGCAAAGTTAGGCAGGTTCAAGGTGTGATAATAAAAGTAATCTTTTGATTATTGTTGTGTGTTCTTCTTAATATTATCAATTAGATTCCGCATAGTTGATAGTATTCAGTGTCAGCGTTTCATAGTTATTATCTTGGATTTATTCAAGGCAGTAATATCCTTTACAAGCTAAAGGTTCAACATATTAGAGTACATCGATTCTACAGTATGTTTGCCTGTTTTCCGAATGAACAAGGTTGGATCGACGACACCCTTGGAGAATCCTTGTGCCAGAAGAAACTTTGACAAAGTGTCATACCATGCCCGAGGAGCCTGTTTTAACCCGTAAAGTGCTTTCTTCAGACGATAGACATGATGTGGACGTTCTGGGTCAACAAAGCCTTCCGGTTAGTGAACATAGACTTCTTCTTTGAGCTCGCCATTTAAGAATGCAGTTTTCACATCCATTTGATAAACTGTCATGTTTTTGCTGGCGGTATTGGCAATGAATATCCTGATTGCTTCAAGACGAGCAACCGGGGCGAAGGATTCTTCAAAATCTAGACCTTCCTCTTGATGAAATCCTTTTGCCACAAGACGTGCCTTGTTTTTCAACACATCACCATACTCATCAAGCTTCACCTTATAAATCCACTTGAGAGCAATAATCATGGCAATATCTGGAGGTAGTACTAATTCCCATACGTCTAGTCAATCAAATTCATGGATTCCGTCTTGCATGGCTTGAAACCAGCAGTCTTCAGTAGCTGCAGATTGGAAGTTTTTCGGTTTGACTTTGGACAGTACGGAATTATAGAAGCACCACAAAGCATCCGTAGCAAGCTGTTTCCGAGTGGATACCAGTCTTGAGGGATACCCATGTATGGTAAGTCAAGAGGAGAGAGTCAGTCCACTTATCTGGATATGTTTATGAGTGGGAGTGGATAGGATGATTCAGGTAGGAGATTTCCCCAGATGTTAAGCTTCAGAGATATAGTCCCTGGGGCGAACACCATTAAACAAATGGTTTCTGGATCATCTGCAGCAACCGGGATTATAACTTTCTGCATATAGCACACCTGCTACACCAAGATACCGAATAGGAAAAGATGATCCAATGGTATGATGTATGCTTCCCGAAGGTGCCGTCGAGATCAATAGACAATACCACTAAAGGACCTGTAGGATGAAAGGACTTGTGCCTGCACTAGGAAGATGATCCCTGACGATTACCCGGTTGATTAAAGTATTCATCAACACATAAGGTTTGAATAACAATCTCCAATACATTTATTATGTGGGAGTCAACAGTATGGCAGAACAGGAGCAGGATTGGGTACGAGCCCTGAACTGATGGGTCCAGGCGTCAACAGGTTAGGAGCGGCTCCTGGACTAGATTGTATAGGAGCCATTTGCTCAGTCAGCTCATCGAATTGAACGTGAATAGTTTCCATGATTTTTTGAGTTCGCTTGTTGTAGATTCTGTAACCTCTTCTGCTCGGTGCATATCCAATGAAAATTCCAATATCATCCCTTGGTTGTAGTTTTCCAAGATTCTCGCTGTCATTTGTAGGGTAACAGAGAGCACCAAAGACCCAGAAAAATGTGAGATCAGGATTCTTATTGTGCACTAACTCATATGGGGTTTTGTCGTGACGTGTGTGAATAAGGGAACGATTTTGGGTGTAACAGGCAGTAGCCACAGCTTCAGCCCAAAGAAACTTCGGTGCCTTTGAGAAGATTAGCATTGTCCGAGTTGCCTCGACAAGAGTTCGGTTCCGTCTTTCAACAACACCGTTCTGCTATGGAGTCCTTGGCACTGTCTTTGGGTGAAAGATTCCAATGCTTTCATAGTAATCATACAGAGTCTTGTTGACAAATTCAGTTCCATTGTCGGTGCGGATAAATCTGACAGTTTTGTTGAGACCGACTTGTATTTGCTTCAGAAATTTAATGACAACCGTTAGAGTTTCATCCTTTGACCTCAAAAACTTGACCCACGTAAACCGAGAGTAATCATCGACGATTACCAAGATGTATTTCTTCCCATTGATAGTTTACATACGCATCGGTCCACATAAATCCATATGAAGAGTGTTTAGAACTTCCAAATTGGTGTTTTCAGTTTTGGGTTTGTGGGTATGCTTTTTGCTCTTTCCTAATTGACATGCAGAACAAAGGTGATCTTTTTCAAACTTCAATCTAGGTAAGCCTCTGACAAGGTCTTTTCTTGCAAGATCATTGATGGTACCAAAGTTCAAGTGGTTTAAACGCCGATGCCATAACCATGATTTGTTCTTGGAGGCTTTGGATAGCAAGCAAATTGGGGAGGACTTCATCATGTCTTCAACCGAGATAGTGTATAAATTAGAACCACGGGAACCTTTAAGTAATTCAACACCATCCGTATCACAAAAAAAAACATAACAAGAATGCTTTCTGAAGGCAACTTCTAAATCCGAATCACAAAATTGACCGACAAAAAACAAATTATGCCCCAGTCCTTCCACGTAGTATACCCTGGAGATTACACTATCACCAATGACATAATCTCCATAACCCATAATAGCACCAAAGTGATCATTCCCGAATCTAACTGTCCCGATAAACTTTTTCACGAAATTCATGAGCCTTGAGCGATCCCCCTCATATGTTTTTTGAGCACCTGTCCAAATACCAAAGGACGATTTGGTACACCTGCATTTTGGAAAACAGACAAAAAGAAAAGGAAAAGAAAAAAAAAAAAGAAGATGGAGATGGTTTGAAAAATTGGATCCCCAATGTTGGTTGGGTTCCGATTGGTTAGCACAAGCAATGGCTGACATTCCTGTAAGTTTAGTGAACCTAGTTAAAGGGCACTGATCTCTTAGGGTGAATGTTCTTCCTGTGGGTCTCTATTGATAACCAACAGTGTTAAGTGTTTTGCCAGTTGGTTTCCCAATTTGTTTGATACGGTTATGTTTACCCCACACTGTGTACTTGCATAGTTTCCAAACTTGCTTACATTGACGGCACAACATTTTAACATTATGGGATGCATTCACATAATGCAAATAAGTAATCGACACACATATCAAGATTAGCTAAAAATACACATTTGTTACAATGTTTGGCACGACAGAATGAGAATACGAATTAATTACAGTACCTTAGAAGCTAATACTAGAATCAACACGATTCGTGGTTTTCAGACTGGATCTAATTGTCCTATGGTGGTCTTCTACTTTCTTCAAGCTGTCACTTTTAGCTGGGCGGGATCCTATGTTTCTTGAGAATGCTCTACTTAGATCCGCTAAGCATCAGTGCAACTGTTTTACTCCTGTAGAAGGAGGCACAGGGACATTAGACTTCTAGAGTGGGCAAGGCTCAACATGTTTGTGTGAATTACTATTAATGTTGCAATATGGTCCTCAAATGTAACTTGCTTTTCCTAGGGAGTGTGCAATGCTTATAATCCTTGTTGAGTTGAAGACCTTTTGGACAGGTACCAAACACATATTCTAATAGTTCCTGAGAATGCTTAGTGTAACGGCAAGCAAATGCGAGTGATCTATCTAAAGGACTTCCACTTTGGTGCTTCATTCCACATTTCGCGAAGTTGTATCTTGACGACATCTTTTAAGATGCCTGATTAAACTAGATGAACTTCCCTATTGTTCCGATATTACGAGGGGGAATAGTTTCAACAATCTAATAGCATACTTTCCCTGGTTCCAAGTACATTGGTTTAACCGAGTTTGTGTTAGTGACACATGAGACCGTTATTCTGTTGGTGGACCTTTTAGACTCTCATTTTCATTTTAAGGGCAAGTGTTATCTAGTCGTATACTTAGCACGCGTATTCTTGAATCGAATCATACAATTCCTTGTAGTGCGCTTAATCTTTGCATATTTCTGGCCCTAAAAAGTGCTCATTTTGGTTCTTGAAGACATTAACCCTGTTTCAGTTAATTGTGAGATCTCAAAGTCTCGGGCTAAAATCAAGTGTTTCGGGTCCTTGTGTCACTACGGGTCTCCTAAAGTGAGATATTATGCATTTTCAACAGCTTTTGGATGACGTTGTCTTTTCCTTGGAAGTAAGCTTTATTCATTTGACCGATCACAAAAACGAGTTAAAAATAAGGAGTATCATTAAACGATGAAGACTTTATTCTGAAAACTATCTTTAAGGTTTTTGTACTTTAACTGTACTTTCAAGTAGTTTACCTCCAAGAATGGAAAACCGGGTTTAAAAGTTCGTTATAATTATCCTTATGGATATTATCACTAAATTATAAAGCTCTGCTACAAAGTGTCCAGGACAACGGGCGTTGACAACATTATGAGCTTTTTGCATCTCAGTAAATCTAGATACATTAAGTTCAGAATTCGATGCAACATAAAACACTTCTTTAGACAAACCATCAGCAATTATATTATCATGTTCAATAAGAAGGTTTTTCCGTTCAATCTCATCATGTTTCCTATCAACAAAACTTTGGTCAAGTTCAGCTTCCAACTCATCAAAGGCATCACTCATTTCTTTAACTTCTTTTGTTAGTGCCTTTTGAATGCCCTCAAAATGTTCCTGAAGAGTTTTGAAAAATGGAATGACCTCCGTGAGGTAACATGTCTTGGTTTGTTCAAAACCCCTTTCCCCTTCAGTGATCCCAGTTGGTGTAATTCTCTTTTTACATGTTTTCTCAAATTCTAAAAAAAGTTGTCTAAGTGTAAAAATGTTAATTTTCACTTGACTTTTGGTTGGAAGCACTCTGGGGACAAGCGTTGCAGGTGTATTTGGAGGATACACAGTCAACGCTTTGATAGGTCTGGTGTTCTGCTCTTTGAGAGCTTCAGCTTTCATCTTAACAATATCTTGAGACCAAAATAATTATTCCGGGGTCAGTTGTTTCTGTGGTGTGAAGGTCGCTAAAAAATTCTCTTTCGAGTAATTAGGCGGTGTGATATTGACCTTATTATCCACACATTCATTAGCTTTCATTTTATCATGCATTTTCTTCCTAGAAATTTCAGATTGTTCTAGGGTCTCCTCACAGTCACGTACTACGGCCGGTGCATGATTGGGTGTGACAATTACATGACCACTATACAGGGCAGGCTGAACTTGCCTTGCACGATGTAGACATAGGGGGTTCTTGTAGCCAATGGCTACCTTATTCACTTCATCATAATAAGACCTAGGTTTACACATCATGTGAACTGTTTGAATAGACTGGCCTTGTTTGAATAGTTTATCCTCGACCTTATCTTTTAAAGCCTTTAAGTCCAAAAATTCTTCAAGGTATTTATTTTCTTTCTGATTAAAATCCTTTTTCAAAGATGTAACTTCATCTACCATTAACTTGTTATGTTGGATGGTAGATGCAAGTTGCAATTTTACAGAATGAAGTTCCTTTTTCAAATTCTCAGTCCTTAATATGACGGTCACAAATAACTATCTTAGTTGCTCCATCAATCTTTTGGTTTCCCGTTCAGTTTAATTCTAAACCTGTGTCCTACTTTCATACAGTTCCACTTGTTCCTTATATGTGGCAAGTTCAGCATTTAACAAATTATTAGCTACTGTATTCCGATGTGTGTGAGAGACTGGTGTGACATCAGATTCATGCAAATCATTATCTATCATCACATATGCATCATTTGGAACCCACAATGCATTATTTTGTATAACCGGCGCAGCGTTGTCCTTTACATACTGATCATAAGGAGTCATATTACTATCACTCGTATAATCGGCATGTGATTCAACAACGTGGTTTGGTTGTACATCGTCGTGCATCTCGTGTTCTTCATGATGTTCACAAACAGCATCTTGATAGTGATCATGGTCATGTACCTCAGATAAGACGTCCGAATCATAAGACGGACCGGCTTCATCACGAACAGGACTTCAGAGTGATAGATTAGGCCATGAACATAGTTTGTGCCGGTAGGATCGCTCATCAACAATCAAATCATACGCATCACAGTCATCATCTTTAAAACATATTATCCACGTTAAGAGCTAAGTCTTGAACCGGTTGCTCATCCACATCTTCATCAATAACATTATCCTGTCCACCAGCTAGGAACAATAACTGCTCTTCATCCAAGACTACCCTATTCTCTTGAGCTTGCATCAGCAACATCTTGTCTTTGAAGTATCCTGAGTTCTGTAGACACTTGGGTTGAGTGCAGTTCCTTGCTATGTGGCCTACCCTGTTGCAGTTGTAGCACTTAACCTGCCTAGCTTGACCTGGATTAGCATTCCCCACTCTGTTCTGTGCTCTCCCATAACCATCTGCCCATGCACCCGGTACATTATTACCATGTCCTCTGTTCTGTCGACCCTGAACATTCTGAACAACAACCCTGCCGTCTTGTACTGTAGCTTGATTCCTTGGGTTCGATGAGGTTCTGAGTTGATTGTTTGTTTGAGGAAGGAAGGTTTTGTATGACTGGGTGAGTAAGGCAAGTGTGTTGGTTAGGTTCTCGATTAGGTTTTCAGTTGGAGAAATTCCCAAATCAGATTGTGAGATGTCACCAGAATGTGGTTGATGATATGTGGTGGGTGGATTCGTTGATGACTGAGAATTATAATGTTGAGGTGAAACATTAGACATCAAGGCAAGAGGATCAACTGTCTGTTGTGTGAGACGTTCCAACATCAACTTAGTTCTACGTTGGCATTCTGCCCTCATGGTTGCTTCAAGGTAACATTATAGTTGATCCAAAGTTTTGAAACCTTCAAGCCTTTGTTAAGTTTCACAGCTGGTAACAAAGTCGTACCCCATTCAGCAGCATGTATTCAACAACTTGGAGTCAAACTGTTATTTTTGACATTGTCATCTTGTTGTTTCGCATGTCATTAATGAGCTTGGCAAACTGACATAGTATCGTGAATGGTTTCTCCTTTTACTGACGAAAGAGTTCCAAAGTCAGTCATACAGTTGTGAATTCACGTCTTCCCTTTGATAATTCCGATCCTTCCAAAAGCATCTTCACATTGTCCCATATGGTCCTTAGCATACAGTGTAATGAATAATGATGAATAATACTTTGGAAGACCTAGAAGTATGATGTCTGTTTGCCGATGTCTAACATTGTACTATTCCTTCTCCACTGTGACAGCTCCGAATTAAACTCGATGTCTTCAGGACCAGATTGATTGTGAACTTCAGTTCCTCCAGTAAAACAACGATTCCTCGCGTGTCCCCATCTGTAAATGGTCATTCATCAATTGACCTTTAAATTTTTCCCCATTCCCTTAGCCCCGCGAATATAATCGAAACTTTTTGTTTGCCATGATGCAAAGTCGCCTTATCGAGCATAGGTGGTCGTATCGAAACCAGTGGCACATTGGATAGACCCTCTGAAAGATTAGCCATAGTGATTACTTGTGATATGATTAAGTTGATCGATCAATGATTAGTGATTGTATGTTAAAAGTGATGATTGTTTGTTGGATTAGGTGATATGTTGTTTGATTGTGATTTGGTTTGGTTGAATTAATGTTAAAAGCAGTGAAGTTTTGTCAAAAGGCAATGAATAATCTTGAGTCAAAACGCAATGAAATATCTTGAGTCAAAACGCAATGAACATTCTTGAGTCAAAACGCAATGAAATGTCTTGAGTCAAAACGCAACCAATTAAAAAATTGGGCAGAGTCTCCCCTAGTCAAAACGCAACAAAAGTCTTCAAAACGCAACCTGTAGTCAAAACGCAATCACCAAAACGCAATCTTAAGGTCAAAACGCAACGATCAAAACGCAACCTCTAGGTCAAAACGCAACCTCTTGGTCAAAACGCAACGATCAAAACGCAACCTCTAATAAGACAAAACGCAGTACAATAGTACTATACAACACGACAAAACGCAATGTACTTTCTTCACCAAAACGCAACCAAGAATGTCTCAGAAGGTCAAAACGCAACGAAGAAAAATACGAACTTTTTCACCTAAAAACACCTAAAAATCACCCTTTTGAACGTTTTCACTTGGTTTCTTTTGCACAACTTGGTCCTAGAAGGTTATAACAACTATAACAACACTAACTTTAACATCACAAACATGAAAATCAAAGAGTGTCAAAAATAAGACCATAAACCCTCAAAAACCAAACTTTTGATCTAAACTAACCAAGGAAACGCACACACAATCTAACTAATCATCCCATGTGCTCTGATACCAATTGTAGTATACATGATATCATAACACAAGCAAGAGATGATGGGTTGGCTACTTAATCTTAGAGAGAGAAAGTGATATTTCTAGAGAGAGAAAGTGCAAGATAATGTATTATCACTAAATGAACAACCAACCCCTTCCCATGGCTGGAAAGGGGTTTATATACATGTGTTTGTAAGCCCTTTGGGCTTGGGTATGGGCTTACACGTAGGCTAAAGGCCCGGCCCAATACTACTAGTCATACGCTTACTTTCTAACTACGAGCTTTGCTATACTAAACAATATACGGGGGTGACCGAGTCTTTTTCATAATCCTAACATACATTCTGACGCCGTTACATCAATCTTGATGCCATCGCTTGTAAGTTCTGACGGCGTCGCTAGAAATTTTGACGCCATCTCCAGGCACTGTACGCACATTCTTGAAACCGCTTCGTGTAAAGTTGTAAATTTGTCCCGTTTCTTTCTAAATTGAGTCCAAGTCACGTGTATTTCCTCCAAGCGTTTCCTAAATGCTAAAAACACAAAAAAGAATGATTAAGCACATAATTTGGGCATATTTGCATGATTTAAGGGGTTAAATGACCCCAAAAAAGTGTATAAAATGACACCTCATCAAATACCCCTACACTTGGGATTTGCTTGTCCTCAAGTAAATGGGCTTTTCTACCTAGACAATAGCAATATCGGGGGCATTTAACTTACTTTTTAAAGATAGTTCATGGCACAACCTATTAGACCTCGTAATTAAAAGCAGAGAAAATATACACTAGCACCTCACAATAAGTGTTTGGATTCTCTCTTTCTCTCAGGCGTATAATAAATTATAACAATAATTGGAAATGAGAAAATAACACTCATTACCTTTCGTAGCATACAAATTACCATAGGGTTGGTAAAGGATCAAAACCCTCCACCGCAATGGCGTAAGCACCTAGGAATTACTATCAAAGAGGTCTTTAAAGGGTTGTGATGTATGGGTGTAAGTTAAATAGAAACGGGTGAATGGGATATATTTGGGTGGATTTGGAGTGGTGGTGAGTTAATTAAATAAAAGAATACACGTAAAGGCGTTACTAAGCCAAAACTCGACTAAACTAGGACTAAGATATACAAACTTTACAACTAACTATATATACATGAAAATAAGCAAAATGGCAGCCCATACATTTTTTTCTCTTTTTTTATATACATTTTTTTCAATTCTCTTTTTTTTATATTCATTTTTTTTCATACATTTTTACCCTACCATTTGATGAAACGTAATAATACATGACTTGGGGTTTATAATTGCTCCCCTACACTTGAGTTTTAGAACTCATAATTACAAACTAACTAATGACCCGAATTAGGAGGATTAACATAACATGGAGCATATTACGCACATATGGGGGTAATAAACTGACTTTCTTCCCCATCTCTTCATAAAATAAAAACTACCATGAATCCCAATCGTCCCAAAACTGTATACACTAATCACTAGACTCGACTTAGCAACCATGTACTCAAGTAAAAATTAACAGGGTTTATAACAATAATGTACTAAAAGCGAGTACATACAAGGAAGGCTAAGGCGATTTGGGTGTAACAATGGGTTAAGGGTGTAAACAATGCTCTTCATTAATAATCTGGAATCCACCAGAAAATTACGAGAACCGCAAAAAGGATAGGCTCGGAGGGGTGTACTAGGGGTATCTTGCACTAAAAATGAGTGTGAAGCAAGGGTGTGGGGATAGTTATATGATCGGGGAGACCATAATAACAAATACAGGTTTAAAACAGGGTTTATCCTAGTGCCTCTTATCATTTAGCAAATCCTAATCACACAAGTGCGATCTCACTAGCGGTCTCGGGATGAATCACAAAAACAAGTTCTAGAATTTAATACACTACCGGTACACTCTCATATAGTTTTAACCGATACCAATGCTCCAGAAAAGGCGACAAAATCACACATGCACGATCAAATCCATGAACGCGACACATGC
The DNA here is from genome assembly GCA_026074375.1 of Tanacetum coccineum. Taxonomy (NCBI): domain Eukaryota; kingdom Viridiplantae; phylum Streptophyta; class Magnoliopsida; order Asterales; family Asteraceae; genus Tanacetum; species Tanacetum coccineum. Next base: position 98,853 of record BQNB010001118.1, read on the forward strand.
AATTGCTCAGTCCTTAACTCGAGAAAGCTAAAGGTGAAACTATCTTAGGTATCAAAGATGGATACCTGAATTCCTAAAGATCTAGGGGCGAACCTCACATTTTGGGGTGGAATTTTTAAAGTGGTAAGGTTTTTGTGCTAGTCATATATTTCCTATCCATGAGACGCTAATAATACTCAGTTTTCATTGGTATGTGCCATAAAAAAATTAAATTTGGGTCAAAATTACCTTCTACGCTATGTTTCGGTATATTACACATCATTTTAAGGACAAAGCAAATGCAATTGAAGGAATAGTTTCTAAGGCTTATTTCCCCCTACACTTATTTTGAACATTGTCCCCAATGTTCTTAAAAGTACCCGAATAAACGAATAAAGGGAAAGAAAAAGGGAAAAGAAACTAGTACTCCCCTGGTTTTGCTCAATAATGGAGAAGAAACAAATGATAAGCTGGTTAAATCGTCATCCAAGAATCGTCCATATGAAACTCCTAAGAACTCCAAAGCTTCTTCTTATCAAATATAACCTGCAAATCAAAGACAAGAAACAATACACCTAGCGTAAAATCGGCGGGATAATAATATACAATGATGTGATTAGGGTTTTGACACTACGAAAGCGGTAAAGATAGGATGAATGTGCTAAATGAAATCGTGGTTTTCTGCAAGTTTTAGGAAAATTACAAATTCTGGAAATTATACAAAATTAATTTTTCAAAAATAATAGAAAATTCGAATTTTCACAAGTCTGGAGACGTGACGCCGTCAGGAAAAATCCTGACGCCGTCTCCAGACACTGTGAAAAATTCACATTCGTTTTCTTGGAAAAAATTTCTGCACGCAATTCTATTAGTTATTTCCTGCAAAAATACTGCATAAACCACGAAAATTATTAGCACAAACATATGACTCTAACAAACATGACACAAGACGCGAATTAATCTAAACAATTTATTTAATATGTTTGAAATGGTTCTTATAAACCGGATATTTTCCCCTACACTTATTTGATGCAAAATACCTTTGATTGTAATTAAGACGAAGTTAAAAACAAAACAAAGCATGATCACATAATTCAAACATATAAAAACAAATGATAAAGAATTAAAACACACAAGACACCCCTAAAATGCGAGAAAATAAAATGGATTGGGTTGCCTCTCAATAAGCGCTTTTCTTTATTTAACGAGTCTTGTGGCTAGACTCGGAGTCACACTCCTTACGTGACTTCGTGCAGGTTTAAATGCCCATGGGTGAGCCATTCTTTCATACTCTCGTCCACTTGGTATTCGGGTCCTAGATTTAAACAATTTTTGTACATCAACTTATTCTTTTCATAGGGATACCTAAGTCCGCTCATTAAATCTTGTTGGCTGAGTACTAGTATAGATGGGACCTTACTCCATACAATGTTTTCAAGTCTAGGTATGGTGCGAGGCATCCGAAAGATGTAAGTATTAAAGATCCTACTGGATGAGATTAAACCCTTAACGCAATCGTATTCTAATTGAGTAATAGCTCTAAAGGGTCTTCCCATCACAACATCCGTCATATCACTTGCAATAAATTCTCTTATGTCCTCTAATACTACAAAGTCCATAACGTAAGTGAAAGTTTCAACAAACACATAAACATCCCTAACAATAGCAACTAAGTTCATTCCTGTACTTTCTAGTTCTTCTACCATTATAGTGTTATAGGCTCTATGCGTAATAATGTTCATTGGCAAAAAGGGGTCAAAGTAGGCAACGAACTTCCTAAAACCAATCATACATAGGAATGCCAAGTCCTCTCCATCAAAACTGTTAATTATCCTATTAGGGTAGAAATTTCCCGCATTCCCATACTCATCTAACTCATTAAGCACTTCACCATCATCTAACTCAACATCTGAGTCCAAGAAGGGAGAAACAAGTGGTGTATCTATTGATTCATCTTTGGACTCAAGGTCATCCATGTCGATTTCATTGGGTGGCATTGTATGGTCAACATTTTTAGGTGAGAATCGATCATGGCTGATATTGCACGGAGCTCATTGAGCTCTTGGGTGATCCTATCATGGAGTCCGTTTGGTGGGACGAGTATATATGGATTCGCGTTCTCCATAATGAAGAATAGAATAATTAAGTGGGAATTACAAACCAAACACACAAAGAAGAAGATAGACTACGAGAAATCTAATTGACAGAAATTAAAATCTCACTTGATAAAAATCAAGCGAGTAGACCTAAGATAGATAGAGTCCGAACCTATACTATTCCCCATGCAGCAGTGCCAAAGACTTGATGCGGTCATTGTAAACACACTAGGTTTACAACTCCCTAGGCAGAGTACATAATCGTTGCAGTGTAGTATATCAAGGACTCGGGGGGCTGCTATGGTTCTCTAGGGGAATAGCGTCTGAAGAGGCTGAGAGAAGATTATTTTTGTATTTTTATCTTTTTATGAAAACGGGTAAAATTCAGGATTTAAAAGGTGGGTTTTGGTTTTAAACTAATTAAACTAAACTAATTTTTGTGGAAACTTATATGGTAAACGAACGTATTTACTTAATAATGAACTACTACTTAGTTTTCTTCTCCTAATCTTGTTGCTTTGTCACACTTGTGATGATCTGTGTTAGTATTTCCTAGGTCATGAACAGATTACACGAATCCGCCGTCTGTGTAATATTTCGTTAAGGCAACGCACAGGTAAGGTAGTATGAAGACTATTACAAGGCCCCTAAAAGTAAATTGCATGCATTAAAACACTTAAGAGGGATCAACGATATTAGGGGTAAGGTAGTATGAAGACTACTATCGATGGTATCCTTTCTACACATTCGCGTTTCGCTAGAAGTCTATGCTAATGTAATATTTTATAGCTAGTTTTCTAGAGCCTAACGCACACATCCATCACAAGAAGCAATATTAAAAGGATCTACAAACTAAGTTTCATGCAATCGTAAGTAAATACTAATGGATCTAGCCTAGCATGTTAAATACAAGCAAAGAACAAGAACCAATCAAACATCACATAGATATATTGAAAGATTAAAGGATAAATGACTTCACTTGATTAAAACATGTGTTCAAGGCTGACACAAGAGGGTTTTTAGGCCCTAAGAACGGACTAAAAGCTGCTACACTCGAACTATAATGTTTAGGGTTCATCTCTTAAAAGTTTAACACTAAAACATTAAAAATGTAGGTATATATATAAGAATTGAGTCTCGACGGCGTCGCTAAGATCCTGACGCCGTCGCTTCACCGAATCTTCTTAGGGTTCTTTAAGGCAATTACGTTCTAACGCCATCACATGATTCTTGACGCCGTCACTTGTAAGTTCTGACTGTGTTGCTAGGAATTGTGATGCCGTCTCTAGGCACTATACGCGCATTCTTGAAACCATTTCATGTAAAGTTGTAATCTTGTCCCGTTTCTTACCAAATTGAGTCCAAGTCACGTGTATTTCCTCCAAGAGCTTCCCAAATCCTAAAAATACAATAAGGAATGATTAAACATACATTTTGGATATATTTGCATGATTTATTGGGTTAAATGACCTCGAAAAAGTGTATAAAATAACACCTCATCAAGTCAATTAAGTTAAATTCAAACACCACCTTAAAATAGGATATGTTTTTTTAATATTTTTTTCTTGATTTCTTTCAATAAAAAATCATTTATTTATCCGAACAGTGTTTGTTTTTTTTGTTTTTCTTAAAGGGGGAAAATCATTTTTCGTATGTTAAAGCTGTTTATTTCGTGTTAGTTATTTGATATTTAAAATGGTTATTTATACGCATATATAATCTTAAACCTTTTATCAATGAACTTGATTATAAAAATATAATTAAACTATTAATTCTACAATCACATTACACTTTTTTCTATAAAATAAGCAAATCCAAACGCTTGCTCCAACAATATTTTTTTTCATAAGTACTTATCTTTAAGCAAAAGCATAAGCAGAAAAAATGGCCAATCTCAAACACCCACTTAAGTAACGTTAACAATGACTTAACTAATTTCTTTTATTGGATGCTACTCTAGCGTCACATTATCTCATTTCTCCTCACTCGTTCATCATTTACATACCCGTAAAGCTCGCTCGATACTAGGAGCTAACCTGGGAAGATTCCCAGAAGTGTCCGTGAATCACTTAGTTTTTCATGTGTAATGTAAAATCTTGTCCGTGAATCACTCAGTTTTTTTTGTTAAAATCTTCTATAGCTTTACAAAAAAGAAACTTGTAACTTCGGCTCTTAGGTCTAACACTATATCATTTTTATCTAATATTTTTAATATAATTATAACATACATAGATACACACACCGGTCCTACAAATACACATTATATTCTTTTTTCTTATTTGTCACTATAATAACCAAAAAGGGGTGTTTATTATCATTATCATGCGTGACTATTAGAGTATCATATTAGTAAGGCTGTACGGTTTTTGGTCTCACAAGTGAGATTTGAAGCCCCTTATGACGAGTCTAAGGTGGTGTTTGTGTTTTTTTCTCAAATACCTCTTAATAGTCTTTTAATCTAACTTATTCAGACGCGGTCAGATATTTAGTTATTATTTCTTTGCTAAAGAAAATGTTAGAGATGACTATATGATGATAACAAATGAGATTTTGAAGCCCGCACGTTGCGACAAGGCATTTTTATACGGTAGTAGTAGCTAACAAACTCATTTAAAATGCCTTAAAAAATTGCATCACTTTAGCAACACAAATTTAATAAAACAAATCGAGGTTAAAAGTTTAGTCATTTCAAGTCCTTAACTTCATTAGTTAGACATATTCAGCATATGCATGCTCCTTTAGCTATGTACACTTCTTTTGTTACCAATTCTGCCTTTTCCTAGAAATATGAAATGAATCATGAATAAAAACTAAGGTAGAACACTTCAGCACATGTTAGATCTCATGATCTTTCTAGCACAAATAATACAAAGCAATACGAGGCTGAGGTGTAATTTAAGGCTAGCAGTTTGGCGTTTGAAACCGAATACAACCCATTGATATATACATGTGATTTATAATAGAGTGAGTAGGTACTTGATGTGTCGTTGTGCGTAGGTATTATTTATTATCAAGTTTTACATTTATATTTTGCCGACATTACCTAAAAACAACACTAACGGGCAGTGTACCTGATCAGTTGTAGCTTCGTTGGTAAGTAGGGTGTCGATCACTAAGAGCGAGAGTGTTAATTCCTAAGTCTACCAGTATTTTAGTTATCTATGTTAGTTCTAATCTAAGTTAATTCTATGTTAAACCTATGCTAAACCTAATTCTAACGGATAGGGGGGGGGGGTTCAGTCTGAGATACTGGCACAGGTTTTGGTGGTAACTTAAACCTACTTTAGTCACGATAACACACGCAAGCAGATAATCAAAAGATAGAAGAGCGGTCAAGCCAATTATAAGGAAACTGTATTAACCATGATTAATCCAATTAAAACGCAGGTTTGTTTATTAGTGCAATGATTGACTTATCTCGAGGGGCATATCATTCCTAGATTTAGGCGGTACTTCTTCCTAAAACCTAGACACGCTAATTCTGTCATAATTAAACGCATCCGCATAAAGCAAGCATTTGTTGATTATAATCTATCTTAGGAGATTAATAATGGTGATCTTATTAAACCCTAGCTCAACGAGACTTTACTAACTTACTGCTTAATGGCTCTTTATATACTAGTAGTCCACTGTCCAAGTCCTTACCAAGGGAATCAGAATGTCATTTGTTGATCCCAGGTCACCTGCTAGTCCAACTTGTTCACTAAACCAATGGCAAGGATAGGTCATTATTTGTGATCCTATGATTCTAGATATATAAATTGCGGATATGGAGAGCTATCCCGGTATCTAGCTAGCATGATATTTTGCATTCCTAGATCCAGTTGAATGATAGGTCGCATACTTAAGCACGTAAACGAGTATAAATTGATAAACATAATCAACAATCAATGATAAATTAAGCAATCGAGATAAACAAACCAAACATTAAAATCTTCATAAACATGGCTAATACCTAAAGGTATTAGCCCATAACCATTGTAATGAATACAAGAATAATAATCGAATCAACCAAGGTAAACTAACCGAGTTAAACGAATGATACCAAAAATCAAACGATTATTAGAGTATAGATGATTACAAGGTGTTTTCTATGGAATTAAGCGCGTTACTTGACCTTCTTTGCTCTTCTTGCCTTCTGAAAATTGACTTTTGTGGTTAAGGTATTGAAAATATGTTCAAGCACACCCTAAACTCGTGTTTAGGGATTTGTATTTATAGTGTCTGAAAAATCATCAATACGCCGTATTGGTTGAGGTCAATACGGTGTATTGGGGATTTCTTGGAGTAGGGACCACGTTTAATATATTCCAGAATCTTCAAATAATCTTCAATACGGGGTATACAGTCTTCTGGATATGGCGTATTGGTCTTTAATTCTTCGTGGTTTCTTGTGAAGTGCAGGCACAGATATGCCGTATCTTCCTTGATAGATACGACGTATTGGTTGTCAGAACAATAATCTTCAGATTTCTTCGTTTAAGCTCCAAAATGCGTGCCTTTTAGCACAACTTCACCTATTACTCCATAATTACTGCAAATAACAACTTTAAGCAATTAAGTACCAATTCTTGCAATAATTTATACAAAATGGGTAAGAAACATGGGATAAATGATGCTATAAAAGTGACGTTATTTGATGTTATAAAAGGACATGGGCTAGGGTTTTGGCTTTTCTGGCTTCGGCTTTGTACTCTTCTGATTCTCGTGTCCGTGCTTGCCCGGTTTTGACTGTTTTCTTGTGATTTTTGACTGATCCGTACCTGCACACACAAAACACAAATACAAGCATATTTTTGCAATTTTTGGTCTGTTTTGGGTTTAATTGGGCTATTTTAAGCATAAATGGATATGTGTATTCTACACTTATCACTTTTATGTGACAATAAAAGACCAAAAGTCAAAAAGTCAAGTCAGACCCAAAAAGTCAAAGGGTAAAATCGTCATTTAAAATTTCAAAAATTGCCGGATGTTACACTCTTTCTAATCTCTACCAATACCAATATTCTAGAAAAGATGACAAAATCACGCATACACACCCATAACGATGGGATAGACACATATGACTGCATTCGAACCTTAACTCGAATAAGCTAGTGAATAGGATTAGTAGTCTTTACCAAAAGTCGTAAACTAGTAAGGGAGACAAACCACATATACACATCCATAACGATGGAATAGACATACATGATTGCATTCAATTCCCTCACTCGAGTAAAACCAAAGGTTAAGACGAAGAGTGATATAGGGTATGGATCTTCTAATCCTTTTCCAAAAGTAATAAACCAACAAGGCGAACAAAATCACACATACATGGGCGTAATGACGGAATAGACACATGTGATTGCTCGCATCCTCATTCGAATAAAATCTAAAGATAAAGGTTAGGGAAAGGAAATAATTGTTGTTAAATAAAAATTTACAAAACAAATAGATTACGTCCAAACAAATAAGGTACACGTTGCTAGATACTTTCCTGACCGTTCCCATGATAAAAACATAGTAATATATACACAAACGTCTTGATCATAGATCAACAAAAACAACCTTAGTTGGCGTTCCCATAATGGTCAACTTCCCAATCATCCATACTATACATACTTTTACAAATTCAAGTGGCGATATCTACCACTTTATACAAAACTTTACATTGTTGATTTATAAATTCGCATCAACGAATAATCGATCCTTCAAATAATACCATCGGTTTAAGCTTTAACGAATCGACTATCTCCATAATTTCCTCCTCTTTTTTTAGCAATTTTCTAATTTTTTCCATTTTTTATAAACAATACACTACGAATCTCAGTGTAATTTCATCATCTTCATGATCATAATAGCACCGGATAATTTCTTCCATAATTCTTCCATAAGTCTTCGTACTCAGATATACAAATAATTGTGATGGTATTAAAAATACATGAGTTTAACTACTTTTACATTCCTAATTGCAATGTGCAATTTTCCCAACCATACCAAAGATAGAAAATGACACAAGGCATATGAAATACATACTTTACACTAAAGCAACTAGCAATTGATAAATGGACTTAATCTAACAGGGTAGGTTAAGGTGTAAAGGTGTAACGAAACAAATAGTTGGTGAAAACAGGAATGGAATGGCTCAACATGTTTTTCTAGGGGAATCTTACTCTTAAAATTAGAGTAAACAAAATGTTTATACGAGGGTTAACTAACCGGTGTGGTAGTTAATAACACAACATATATAGGCTTTTTTTGATGTAATCCTAGAAATTTACCAGTTTAAACAAGTTACTTCATCTAAATCCATAGTACTCATTATTATGGTCTCGAATAGATATACCAAGCCAAGTTTTAAAGTCTACACCATCACCGGCACACTCATATTTTTATGGGATTTTGGGTAAATATTTGAAAACGGATAAGGCTGAATCCTCACAATATCTAATAAGGGTTTTGTGTGCAGGTTATGTAACCAGTAATTTCACAAAAGTATGTTTATATTTTTTTTAAATTTAAGCATAATTTAAGCATATTAATGTGAAAAATAGGACAAGTAGCGTTCTAATTCACATCCCCCCTACTTAAATTATACAACACCCTCGTTGTATAAAAATAACAGTTAAAAACGGGAAATAAAAGAATTAGAACGAGAAACTCCCCTAATATTTACTCGGTATGATTCTCCATGTTGAGTATATGAGCAAGAATGTGTGTTGTAAATGTGTTTGAATTCCAGCATGACTACAACACACATAAGATTCCAAATTATAGACACTCCACCAACGTTGTCGATTTCTTTTCATCGAGGTCCTGTGTAAGATATAAGAAAACCATGCAATCCTATCCCGGGTTGATGTGTTTCGAATGCTTTAAATTTATAAGACTAGTTTACTGATTATTAATTGGAAACACACGGGTAAAGTATACCCACGTATGTAGTATAATATTTCAGGTAAGACCATGTCGTCCACAGGGATTTGATTAGTGTTCGAATAATCAAAAAAT